>BGPR01007018.1:54284-74759 GCA_013235015.1 Araneus ventricosus | reverse complement strand
AAGCATGCTTTGATAGCTTGATGTGAGTGACGTATCGCTGTGAGAACATTGATTCATTACTATGAAACACATTCAGCTGCTGCAGAGGCGATGATCTTGTCCAAGCAGGAGATCAGTGGTGGTCCCTTTTTCACCATGCTGGTATTTCCGTTCCTCAGGTATTCTATTGCAGGCCTTCGATGCCACAGTTTCCACGCGCCAAAAAGACTAAACTTGTTTTATACAGATATTTTCAGGTTTAACAAACCCTCAATTACTGCTTCCATGAATTTGAAAGATGTTCCAGAATGACCTGTTCAATTTAGCAGCATGTCCAATATCCTGTGGGAAACATTTGGTCCACAAATGAAGCGAATATTTTCATCGAAGACTTCTACTAATAACGCGTCTGAGATTTGAAAGGCCATATTGATGGCTACCATCCTCTATTAGGCAAAAGGTCATGAATTAGAGCCCCATTTCCTAATAAAGCTGTTATTTTTCCGACTGAACTGACTACTGAGGTGAAGTATTTTTACATTCTGCATAAATTTGTGCAATATACAACTAGCGGAGGACTCTGGAGAATATCCTAAGCAATAGCTGCCAGACGGTGGCCTGTCATATCGAAGTCAGGTTTTAAACCCTTTCTTGTATTTTTGATGATCTTGGAAGGCTGACATGACTTATTCACCCATTTGTCTGGGTTTACCACTTGTTTCTGTTGGGTCACAACAGAGCCATGATTCTCTCTGCCACAATCCACAAACAACCGTGAAACTGCAGAAATTCAAATTCTTTCTGCATGGAAGAGCATGACGCATACTACATCAAGACTTTGCACTGCAGGTTAATACGTTACTTCTTAACAATGTATTATAGCTTTCAAGTCACTAGAGCCATCTGTTATCATTTTTTATTACTAAATTCAATATTTTCACAGTTCAAAATTTACTTTATTCCACAAACTGATAAACTTGCACGGCGCATTTCAGTTCCCGTTCATTTTCTATTCATTCTCAAAGCGGCAAATCAAATTTCTAGGGGCATCTTATAAATAAGCTTAATAAGCACTTTTTTAAACTGTTTAAAACATAAACTAATTTACCTTGAAACTTTATGAAGAATTTCAAATGCGCCTTAAATTAGAGCTTAGGTTAAGAATCATAAGAAGCAAAAAATATGAATAGGATTTATAGTCTACATTGTATCAATAAGCAGACAAGATTTTCATAACTCGATGTAATTTCCGAGATTATTTTTAATTTTTTAAACTCTTTTTTAAAACAAAATTAGGCTATTTTATAACAAAATAATTTTGCATAGCACTCAGATTGTCCTTAAATGTCAACAAAATAAAACTATAAATATTTTTTCCATAAATCCTTTGCACATAATGCAGATATTTTTTTTTCATATACAAGGTAGTTACTTTCAGTAAATTTAACAAGTTATCATATCTCACGTGAGTAAACCGACAATTTTTCTTAAACGACAGAACAATGTTTATGTAATATAGAAAATTAGAATAATAGTGTATCTGAAGCTTACCTTCTACAGTTCCGCATAATTTAAAGACACGTTATTAGAAGAAATATTCAGTTAGTTTAATTTCTTTTACTCATAATCAAGAAAACGCATTTAAAAATTACTTTTAAAGCGCCTTCATCATGAGAAAGTAAAAAAAATAAACATTTCCGCGAAACAAATTAGGACTAGGGACGTTTTATTTAGCTATTTTACTTTTTAAAAATTGTATCAAAGTTTTAGTATTTATACTTTAACTTCCACATCTAGGCTCTTTCCGTACCAAACTAAAATTATACTTTTTTATTGAATAATATCAGACGCCCAATAATTTTTCAACATTTTCAAATCCTTTCCCTGAGCTCTAAATTGGGAGTAATAAAATTAAGAGAAATTCAGAAGTTAAGTTTTTTTCCAAAGCTATTTAAATAAATGGGAGAATCTTATCTAGAAGACATTTTATATTTTGAAAACATCATAAAGTCATTGGCGAAGGTAGTCTTTGGACACAGAAGAAAGATGTATAATTTATGTTATCTAAAAACGTTTGTAACAGCGTAAGTAGAAGCGTAGTAGAAGGACAGAAAAAAACTGCAAGTTTAATTATTTTCTCAAGTTTTAATCCCATTTCGTTTTTTTTTTTCTAACTAAAGGTTTCAAAAAATCAGTGATTAATATTTTCAATAAGCTTCAACCCAGAATGGTGCACGAAAGTTAAAATCAAGTCCTATTTTTTTGTCAATCATTGTTTTTTAAGACTAGGGTTGGTGGCAAGAAATGAGGGAGAATTGAAATAGAGATTAACTAGTTTTACACTTTCAAGAGAGAACATCCGCGGAAGAGATCCTACTCTTTATGTAGAAATAATTGCAACTATATATTTAATTAAATTTTTTTTGATAGTTTTTAAAATAGCTAGTAATATTTTTACACATTTTAGTGCCAGACTCAAATTCCTTTTATTATCTGCTAAAAGATATATTTTACAAATCTAAGTAAGTCGCTTTAAAATACTCTAAATATTTATTTAATTGCGAAAGCCGTAATAATCCAGAAGGATAATATAAAATTTAAAGGAAAACTAATGTTTCAGTAGTTAAAATTATAAATTGATTGCAAATTCTAAAATTTAATGTGTATAATTTTCACAGTTAATACTTATTCTCGTAAGATTAATTAAAATGTTATGCTTATTTTGGCTGAAACTACTCAACAGGATCAATAATAATATCTATTTGCATTATCTAATGATCTTGGGATTATTTAAAGTAATCGAGTAAGTTCAATTTAGTAGAATTTCTGAAGCGTCAAATAAAAGATAATTGCAGATTTAGTATATTAATGGAATCCTATAGTTTAATTGAACAAATTACTTTAACTGTGAATATCAAAACACAAGGATCCTTTAAGATTTTGATTTTCAAGCTCTAACTAGTCAAGTTGCGCAGAAAAGACACGATTTCGTCTTGTTTTGAATTTAATTCTAGACGCAATTTAAAGACAAAAAAAATTGCATCAATTAGGGGTCGAAAGACGGGTGTGAAGGAAGATCAAGTTGAATGAAAATTCTCTAACGAAGGCAATTAGTTTCCGAAGAAATGTATAAAAGGTTTAATAGTGTTATTTCTTTGAGGTTCTTAAAATCACAGGTACTGTTGTATTTTCTCCTCACTACGGGTGATGAGAAAAAAATGCAGGAAGATGTAGATGGAAGGCTTTCATCTCTTATCTCTCTACTCAGGGGTCCTTAATGGCCACTCTTACTTGTATCCCCTCTTTCGGAACCCGGCCTTCGGCCGAGAATCCGCTAATAGTATAGAAGTTGCATGGTTACGGCCGACCAGGAATTAGAGGGTTAAACATATATCTGTCTAGTCTGTAGTTCCCATCAGTGTCACCAGAATTTCGACTTCTCCACATGGACCACCCGCACGATATTCTCTGTTCCTAATTTTACACATTTTTATTTCAGATTCGATCAGGATATCAAGCGCGTTAAATGCAGACTAATAATTAGTGAGTTGTTTTGCGGAACTCCACTATATATTTGTGTACTTTTCTGTTCCTCTACGAATTAGGAGTGGAGCTGAAGTGTCATTCTGTCTGCGATAAGCCTGGTTCTCTTGATGCAGTATACTTTGAATTTCAGATTCTGTAGTGCTCTTAGGCGTAAAACGTTTTTTGGCTAGTAGTCGAGACCAGATTATCAAAGGTGCACAGCCCTCTATAAATATTGTCTTATCAGTAGTTTAGCCCTCGTTATTTTTGGTATACAAGCCAATTAAGTGAGGAAAAGATATACTTTTAATGTCGATTGTCGAGTCTTGGGTTGTCAGTAAGGATAAATCTCCACCCCGTAAGTGCTGAAGATCAGTTGAATTTTTTATTCTATTCCTTCTCTTTTCTTTAAAATCTAGATTTTCGGCAGACTGTCAGAAATAAAGCCCAGCGAAATGAATGTAAGGAAGAACCGAAATAACGGTAGCAAAGTGCAGTCAGTTAAATTCATGATTTGAGAAAATTTGGAATCATCAACGAATTTTTCAATTAATTTTAGGTGATCTGAAATGAGTTTAATTTATTTTTACCTAGCATACATTAATTATTGATTATTTTGTAAAATTATTTTAAGTTTGCATGGCGTGTAAGTATTGGAAAATCTATGGATTCAGCAAGGCGCGGGAATTAGAAAGAAAAGAGACCATTGGGCCTTCAAGCGGCTCGCATATAAAGTGACCTGAAATGTTTTCATTTATTTTTACTCAAATTATACTATAATTATGATTATTTTGTAAAAGGTTCTTGGAGTTTGAATAGAGTGCATTGAAAGAATCTGGATTCAGCAAAGGTACCGGGAATCGAAAGGTTTGGGAACCACTGGGCAACCTAGCATGTCCCATTTCATGTGACCTGAGATGTTTTCATTCATTTTTACCCACATTTATATAGTTATTGATTATTTTGCTTCTGCAGGTTTGAATAGAGTGCATTGAAAGAATCTGGATTCAGCAATTGCAAGTCGAAAGGTTGCAGACCACTGGGCAACCTAGCATGTCCCATTTCATGTGACATGAAATGTTTTATTCATTTTTACCCACATTATACTATAATTATTGATTATTTTGTAAAAGGTTCTCGGAGTTTGAATAGAGTGCATTGAAAAAATCTTGATTCATGAAGTACCGAATCGAAAGATTTATATTAGTCAACCCTAGCATGTCCCATTTAATGTGAGCTGAAATGTTTTCATTCATTTTAACCCACATTATACTATAGTATTGATTATTTTGTAAAAGGTTCTTGGAGTTTGAATAGAGTGCATTAGAAAAGATGGATTCAATGAAAGGTACCAGAGATCGAAAGGTTTGAACCATGAGCAACCTAACATCCCATGTAATGTGACCTGAAATGTGTTTCATTTATTTTTACCTAACTTATACGATAATTATTGATTATACAACGTTCGGGCACAGCGAAGGGAGACTTCACCGATTTGGACCAACGCCGCTCGGGCAAGTCTTTTTTAATCAATCCACTGATTTTATTGGCTTTTTCATTTTCTTTACTTTTCAATGTTTCTAGTAAGTAAATGTAGTCTAATTAATAGTGGATAGCAAAACAAGTAAAGCCCGTTTTAGATCCAGGTAGGATAATTAAGCTAGTTTTTAGGTCCTTTTTCCTCTGCAATTAAAAATTATCAGAAATTAATAAAAAAAATATTTATGAAAGTTTTAATAGCTGATCTGAATTTATAAAGTCAATTTGAATACAAAATTGTTTATAAATACTGTTCTGATTTTTGGACGCAATATGGTAGAAAAAAGAAACAGGTAAGTGGTTATTTTGTAAAAAGTACTTGGAGTTTGCATAGAGTGCATTGGAAAATCTGGATTCAGCAAAGATGCTGGGAATCGAATAGATTTGGGAACCACTGGTCAACCCAGCCTGTCCCATTTAAATGTGACCTGAAATGAGTTTCATTCATTTTCACCTAACTTATACGATAATTATTGATTCTTCACAAAAGTAAGAATTTTGCGCCATTTGGAAAATCTGGATTCAGTGGAAGGTGCCGGGGTCAGATAGATTTGGGAACCACTAGATCAGCCAATATATCGCATTTAAATGTGATCGACCAAGGTTCATTCATTTTCACCTAACATATACGATAATTATTGATTATTTCTAAAAGTAAGAGTTTGTATAGAATGCATTGGAAAGAGTCTGGATTCAGTAGATGTGATTCGGAACCACTGATCCAGCTATATTGTCCCCATTTTATTTCCTCAGCCAGAGTATAGTTGGCAGAGACATGGCGAAATCTAATTTGGTAATAACAAGACTACTCTTTGGAATCTATGACACTAATTGGTCCAGTTGAACAAATTGATGAAAAACTCTCTATTACTGTAGAGAACAAATGTCAGCACAGGAAATCGCTGCTTTGTTCTAAACCCTCCTGCTAGATTATCCGTGTATTCCGTAACAATATATTTACATTCTATATACTCTGGATTTTTGTTTTATAGGTTAAAATAAATAAAAGATAATAACATTTCTTTGATTTTTTTAATTTTCATCTTAATTTTTTTCGTTATTTTAATAATTTTCATTATGATCATGTCAAAGTAGAAAATATAATGGAATGATTGGATATGTCCACAGACTGCCAAAACTTCAAAGAAATAATAAAGATGCTTGAACTTCAAATCTTTTGCTTGCTGATGCTGTATAATCTGCCGATGTCTTGAATTAAACCTGGAAAAACTAAAGAAAATGGTTCCTAAAATACAAATAGTTTAATTTTAAAGTAAGAAAAGGAAAGGAAGGAAAAAATATTAGAATTAAATTACCCAACAGTCCTATTGCTGCAAAGTGCCTTTAAAGAAACCCACAGCTTATAGCTGGAAAGAATAAGAGTGCATTATGTAGTCAAGAATGGAAAAAATTCTAGTAGCAAAAGCAAAAATGAAATTCTCCTCAGAACAAAGTGAAAGGAAGAAGAGATAAAAGATCAAAGTAAATTACAAGAGGTTAAAGGGTCGTTCTTTTGCCCACGGCATTTCGCAAAGACAATTCCACAAGTGTTTTTTTTTGATAAACGCTTTTGGCAAAATCCCATTCTTCAAACAGAGAAGACATTTAATATTGTAAGATGTTGGTAGAAGGGGATTGACGTAGTGCAAATCATTATTCTGTTTGAGTATCGAGCATGATCAATGAGACTGACGCATGATCACCCTGGTAGGAGATATCCTCTTTTTCCAAAAATCATCCAGAAAATTAGCTCAGTGTGGACTAACGAACCAGCTCATTCACAAAAATAATATCGTCATACAACCCTGAACAGGTCATAAAGGCTTATAAATCTCCAACTCTAGTTAATGTGAATTTTAGAAAGAGCTTCAAGACAGCAGAACATTCACGATCACTCCACTTCACGTAAATGGCGTGGTGGCCTCCCATGAGATTCATTTCAGTCCATCCATTTAAATTGGGAGTCTTCATGGGCTCGACCCTTAAACCCGTCACTACTGGTCTCGCAATCCCCTAATTACTGCCTGCATCCTCATGCCGCTTTCAAAACAAGACTTCTCGACTCCTCTGATTTCCGCTGGCCAATGTCTCACTTAAGTACAATTAGTTCAGCGTTCATCTCCCTCATTCCCCTTCCCTCCACATGCAGTCACATTTCAGCTTTAATGGCTCACAAATGGCTTTGTGGCAGATCAAATCATTCGAGAACATCTTTCGTGAATTCATGGCAGCAGCAATGAGGGCTCGTCAAACCTGAAAATGATTTATGTAAATAAGTGTAATTGAGTGGAGCGTGGGAATTTGTCGCATTGCAGCCTGAGTTATAATGCTGAGAAAGGAAATACAAGCATGACGAAAGGGACCACCTGTTGGACAAGAAGGGCATCGCATCTGTAGCAGCTGAATACGGTGGCCAGACATTATCTTCACGTTGTCGCTTATATTCCCAGTCTGTTAAAAGTTTGCAAGCATAGTCTTCATCGCATTCTTTATATGCCATTTGATTGAATTGAGTTTGTTCTGTAAGGTTCGTTTTGTTTCAACAACACTGTAATTCAAGCAGTGAAATTCCAACACAAGAAATATTAGCAACAATTTTTGAGTGGTGATGTTGCCAACAGTAGCTATCTACGTCCGGGAATGGGAATATGACAAGGCATAACAGTAGAAATATTGCAATCTTTGAATAGAATATGGTAATAATAGAGCGACAAAGTACAGAATGACTATGTTTCTCTAAATATCTTGCGATACTGTTGCTCCAAGTGGTGGGCCCACTTGGAGCAACAGAACAAAGAAGACATTCCAGCTTTTTCAGGCTTCACAGCCATCTGTTGACGAATTTTGCATATAATTTCTAAATTGTCAAGGTGAAAAGTTATTGTATTCTCAAGAATAATGCAGTAAATGGCGCATTTGTGTCATTTCTGTTATTCGTTTTTCATTTATTTTCCAATTTAGCCGAGTTGTTTAGGGGCACCTTGCACATGAAAGCGATAACAAGAATAAAAGCACTGAACAGTAAATAGTAAAAAAAAAATTCATCTAAAAATCAAATATAGATGAGGATATATGGGGAAATTTCTGTAAGTTAAAAAAATCACTATTCATTATTATAGTGAAAGCTTCATAAACGAAGAATCTTGGCTAGATTTTTGTATCACCTTCATGTGACAATATATTTTACCAACTATAAAGAGATTGTTTTCTTTTTCAAAAGTCTAAATTTAAATATTAAAATCTTTGAAAACACGAATACAAATCATTTCAGAAATTCACCTCACACAATCTATACAAATAATTACTCATTTTATATTTTGATTACAAGATAAAATTCAACATTAATATTTTGGTATAAATATTTTATCTCTTGTGCAATTAACATGTATTTAAAATAATAAATTATTTATTTTTCAGGGTGTTTAAAATCACAAAAATATGTATGATTCTTGTAATTTATGAAGCAGAACTATAGAAATGCATATTTCACTGTATAGATTATTTTTATGCATTTTGGAAAGATAGTGAATCATGTAATTAATAAGATATGATTTTGTTTAACGAAATTCACGGCCCTTTCTGAGATTTATTAAACTAATAAGAGTTAATAATAACATTATAAGTGAGCGTTATAAAAGTGAGGTAAATTCTATTTCTGTTTGACAGAATTCCTGAATATTAAATTAAGAGCAATAAAATGTTTTTATCATCGAGTTTCTGGAAGTTTCTTTCTTTCCAAATCTTTTTCTTCTTTATTTAGCTGCTGAAGCTAAATTTTGTTCACTAATGTCATTTTCCGAAAGAAGATGTGGATTAGATTTTGCACAGTTTTCAGACATGTTAACCGTATTTTGTCAAGTTATATAATATTTTATATTTTTTTATGTTTTTAGTTTCATTTTAGTTTTTTAAATGTTCACATTTTTAGCAATAACGCACTGTTTTCGGCAAGTCTTAAATGAAAGTTCAATGGAGATAATTCGTAAAAATAGAATTCCTTCTTAGCGTGTCTATAAAATATTGTATTTATTTTAATCTTTTACCTTTCCTTTTTCTATCGAATTTACTCTAGAAAAAACTTCAGAATGAAGTTAGCCCAGCAAGCAGATTACTTCAACATGGTTTTTAAATACTTTTGAGCATAACGTTTGGTTCCCAATAAACTGGTTTGTAGCCGTTTGACGACCCATTGGCTGTATTCTTGAAAAGGTATGTTTCTGCTGTCAACAACGAAACAAATACCTAACAATTTATAAAGTAAATAATGTCAACATTTATTGCAAGTTATTCTCAATATAATTTTAACAAGTCATATTTCATGAATTCTATTTTACATTTCGTTTGCATGCAAGGTTGTTTTTTTTTAGCAGATACGTAAGATAAGATATTTCTCAAAAACAGTCAATTTTTTCGACATTTCTTTACTCTCTTACCAGAAAATTCTCACGGGGAATAATGTTGTGAAACATAACTGCTTTGATGTTAATTCTTTCATACGGAGCTAAAATTGTAATGCACTGAAAGTTATTAACGATTTCGGGACTTTACAGCTTCTTGTACAAAAATTAACATTATTCATATTTGGCAATAATAAAAGGTAAGTGCTGGAGTCAATTTCCTAAATTAGATCGTAAACTCACAACAGAGTGTATTGAAATTGTTGGGTAATTTTAAAAGTGTCGATGCCGAGCCAAGTACAGGCATAAACATATTTTCAAATTGGTAGGGATGAGATAAAACGAAAACATGTTATTTGGTAATATGCTATGAATATTTTCATTTTGAGACAAATTTTAGTGGATTACGGAAACACTCTGTTTTTTACTGCGTGAGACGAGATATTTTAATGGTTTGCATTCAGAAGAAAATATTTTTATGACAGAAGTTGAAATGATCCCATGAAGAAATGAAACTATGGAGTAAAATATTTATTTCAAATCATAGTAAAATACTTCTAAATTCTTCAAAAATTATAAAAACCAAATTTTCTAAAGTTTTAATTTTTCATTATATCCTAATCATGTTTTTTAAAGAATAATAGTTTTGAACTAGTAAATCAGGAAGCATAAAGAATATATACTCCTTAATTTATTATATACAAGAAAAATAAAAAGAAATATGCATTAATTAATTTATATTCAAAGCGGCTATGCCTTTAACAAGAGATTACAAATAACTTTTATTTATGCTGTGTACTCTTGATTTGAACATTACTCTTCATTTGAATGAACAGAGCTACATTCGGTAGCTTTTCTCTATAACTCCCGAGCATTTTCAGAAAAGAAACACCACTCCAACTGATGAAAATAATTTTAAAAGCTGATATGTCAAGGGGAACAAACTTCCTTAAAACCTACTGAGCAATGGATGTGCGGCACTTTCGTGTTTCTGTTGACTCTTACCAAGATGCCATATGCTACTTAGTCACGATAATTTGAAGAATCATGATAATTTGCAGAATCATGTTAATTTGAAGAATCATGATAATTTGGAGAATCATGTTAATTTGAAGAATCATGATAATTTGAAGAATCATGTTAATTTGAAGAATCATGATAATTGAAGAATCTGCGTTAATTTGAAGAATCGTGTTAATGAAGTTAGAATCATGATAATTTAAGAATCGTGTTAATTTGAAAGAATCATGATAATTTGAAGAATCAAGTGATAATTTGCAACTCATATCTAACTGATAATTTGGAAGAATCGTGTTAATTTGAATTAAGAACGGGGATAATTTGAAGAATCATGTTAATTTGAAGAATCATGATAATTTGAAGAATCGATCTATCTTTGACTTGTTTTTTTTCTGATGTTCTTGTTTAATTAAAAATATGATTCTACTTTTTATAACATCATATTCATTTTCAAATTTGCCCTAATTTTTGTGAGTAGTATAAATTTCGCAAAAATCAAGGATCTAAGAAAATAAGAACTGTAAACGCTTATAGCTGATATTATAATATGCTGTTACAAGATAGATTCAAATTTAAGAAAAAAATTAAATAATTGCCGATTCGGAATTAATTTATTAATTCGATAATCTGTAAGTTGGTAATATATTCAGAACATTGTGGTAAGTAGGAGACATTTATATAAAGGATATTTTATGATTAAAAGAAGTATATTCATTGCCTATGGCAAAGAAATTTAACTTTCTTCTCCAAAGGTGAAGTAAAATTTATTCTTTTAAATATTATTTTTTATATCTTTCAAATTTGGAGAATCTTGAACACTTTTCAAAATTAAATTCTACAGATATGATTTACTGGATATCATTCAATTACATATTTATTAAAACTAAAAACTTATGAGAACATATTACCATCCGTAGCTCTTGCGAGATAAACATTTTATTCTGTACAGTTTATCATGTATAATTAGCAATAATGTAGAACTGTTCATGCATCTCGTGTTTTATTCAAGGAAATATTATGCAAGGTTAGATCATTTTACCTGACAAACTCTTATTTTTAAATTTTAAACCAATTCATGTACAATGTACACCAATAGCATTTCTATATAAACTGCATATCCTAATTATTTTCCAAGCAAATCCCCATAGTATAACCGTTTCTATAAAAGTTTTCTATTAAGGATAGAAAAGAAATGTGTAATACAACCAAAACAAAAAAAAATCAATATACTCTTATATCTGAAATATATTTCCATCAATAGGTGCTTTCATAGAACTAGTTGTGGAAAAATTATTTATCTGTCAATAATTAATGCCAGCGGAAAAACGTGACCAGTAACGGTTTTTGTTTCCATATTTCCCTTGCGTTTTGTTATTTGCTTTTCAGTTTGGAAGAAAATTTAATCAGCACCGTAATTATCGAAGTGTTACTCCTCGTCACATTACCAATTATTTGAAATTTGATTAGAGAAATTCCGACAAAAATTACCGGCGAAACGCCTTTTTCATTTTCTACTTTTTACTTAGTCAATAGGGTTGCATCGATTTACCAATTCTTCAGGTGCAATATTATTCTTTGGAAATAGTAACGAGTTTTTCTTTTTAAAAAATTCATTTTCATTTCAGGCACAAACTATTTAGGATTTAATTTCAGAAAGTAAAGCTAATATCAATGTCATCTAATTTGAATTTTTATTATTTCTCTTTCTTTTGTCGTTAAATCACATAATGGTATTTATTTGCTTTCCGTTTTCTTTTTCTGTTAAATTATAATTATTCTGTAAAATCGAAATTGTGAAAAATTATCAAGGCATTTAAATTAAATTTAAAAAATCAATGTTTATAATTTAAATAATTGTCAGAATAAATTGTATCATAAGTTAAACCTTAAAATTAATATCAAATTTTAGTAACAGCTTTTTAAATTAAGTACTTTTTGTTAATATTTAATTCTTTAATCCCGAGGCGACTTTTTCTTCTATTTCCTTTAAAATCGGGACATTTGGGAAGATGGGACATGAATTGAACTCTCCCAAACTGGGTGTTCATTTATTTTATTTATGGTCTTCCGCAAATGTAATTTCTTTTCATATGTTCAAAAAACATTTAAAATTAACTAAAGCTATTTCCATTCACTCTGTAGAAATGCACTTTCATACTGAAATGTTAAATGTTTGCGAAGGGTGTTGTTGTCGTTGATTTCTTTGCAAGGCAATCAAGATTTTCCAGTATTTTCGCATATGATATTATTACATTGTAATATTCGCAACGAATTAAAAATTCATATATTTGTAGAATTAATAAAATATTTAAAGAAAGAAATTTATTAGATTAAAAAATCGTGTGGTTATAAAAGAAATTAATTTAAAAATATCGATTGCCTGAAAAAGAAATTAATTAAAAATATCGTTTGGCATTAATTCTTTTCTAAAGGTTATAAAAATAATTTGGCAACGATGTATTGTCTTTTGCTAACGTTGCCTAGCAACGGAAAAGAATAATGAATAGAAGATGGAATTCGATGTAAGTGAGTGATGTAATGTTTTGTGATGTAAGTGTATGTGCTTGTTTTACATGTTTTGTGCTGTGGAAGACGTCCAATAAATGTATTATTTTTGATAAAGAAGGCTCCACGATTTTTCATGTTATGCTGAAATAAATCACAAAATATATGTTTCTAAACAAAACTGTTTTGCCTCGGAATGCTGTCTACTTTTGAAATTTACTCAAAATATTTTCTTTCATCCTGTAGAAATGCACTGATTTGCTCAAATGTGCAAAGACCAAACAATTCGATGACTTTTCTCTCATAAATAAAAATGTGGGAATCATTACTGCAATGCTTCCTGTATGAAACGCAGCATGTCCCTAAGATTCTCAACTCATCAGCTCAGAGTCCACAACACATTTATCGATACGCTTTTCGGTGTTCTATGTAAAGGTAACCTTTCACTCAAATAAACATCGGATACATTTATTCCTACACTCAAACCTCTTTTCCATACAGATTTACTTTTGTTATTATTATAGAAAATAAATAATGTTCCTGATTCTTCGTAAACCTAAAACTCGGCCACTGATATTTACTGTACATAAATTAATGTATCTAAGTGGAAATCAAAATTATATAAAATTCCAGTATAGCAACTCGTTTTTTTTTAAGTCTCAGTGAAAGATTAATTAATCAAAACTAATCATTACATATATTTTTTTAATCGCAACTATCGCTTATTGGAGATTTCATAGAAGGAACTGCTCAACGAACGTCCACTTCCCTTGAATCCGTTCTGTGGGATTGGATTTAACGAGAAAGCCCTGGGCAAAGAATGACTTTTAACCTTCTGGTACTTACTTTCTACAATCCTTTCCTCCCTACCTTATTTTCTTACTTTTACTCCTACAAGAATTCCATTTTTGTCATTTGTTTTTTTACAAAGATCGTCTGCGCTGTGGTATTTTAAAGATAGAATTTTTCCATTCTAATCTGCTTGTGTTCTTCTTTTTCGCGCCAGTCGATGATGTTCTGACGGCGAATTCTCTGCAGCACAGACTGTTAGGTATTTTTATTTATTTTCCTCCTTCCTATTTTTCGATTTCGAACTAAACGATTTGACTTAACATCGATTATCCCTGAGGAATCATTCTCTTGTTTTTCGTGTGGCTTAGTTCGACAGTTTTGAAGATTGGTTTTCCTGAGCCGCCGTCGGAAGAACTGGATTGAAAAATCAGCAGGAACGGCAAATTAACGAGGTTCTGTCAATAGTTTTGAAGAATTCTGTCAGATTTCTGTAAATTAAACAACATCGGCAAAATAAATGAAAGTTTCATCAGCCTTTTTTATTTATTTCGAAGAATTGACCAACGGGATATATTTCCATTTTGTCAGCTGTATTAATATTTCTTTATTTTCAAGTTAACGAAACGGCATGTGATAGATTTATGATTTTGAGAGAAAGGTCGGTGTGTTCAATACATTGATGCAGATTATTTAGTTGTGTTATGAATTGTACAAAAAGTTTTTGCTTGAAGAACCATTTTAATAAAGTACTATTATAGCTACAGAAATTCTTGTTCATATAAAAATTAATTTAAAAATTGTATCCATTTTTTCACTGTGCAAGAAATACGACTTTTAATACAGTCTTTCATATTAATAACTAAGACAATAATTAAATATCACCATATATATTACCTATAATACTATTAAATTGGTCTAAAATAAAGATTTAATGTAAATAATTTAAAAGTTCTTATTATATATTTTAGTTTTCTCCAAAAATTAATGATTTTTTTATATTTTTATTTTGTCATAAAGGTATTTATTGTTTTTTATTTTAATAAAAATTTGCAAAACATTTTCTATCACTTACTAATATCTTTATTTTGGTTACATATTTTTGTAAACATTAATTTCAGTAGAGTGTTTTGTTTTCACTTGGTTCACATAACGATGTAATATTATAAAATACTAGCCGCATTCGGCGACCGGTTGGTTCGTCAGCAATATGATTTCAATTGAATTTTGCATTATTTCATATTCATGACTTCCTTAATAACGTAATTTTGACCTTTAGATTGTGGTATATGTTTAACACATGTTCTTTTTGTGGCCGTGCACCTTTTATGTTCGTTGTTTACATAAATATCCCTAATGAAGTCAAATAAATGACCATGGCATGTAACATCAAATTGCACGTAGTCGGCATTTTCTGCACTTTCTGAAGCCTCTTTCAAATATGCAACTGATTTCAATATTAAAATGGCACAACACGTGGCAGCATGTTAGCTGGATTAAAACATGCTGATAAAGAATGAAAGCATAACAACCATAATCATTCAGCTTACTGGATATATTTCCTAATATGCGTAATATCCAGAGAGCTTGGTTTACAGATTCCACAAAAATTTTGATGAAATTAAATATGAAAGCGAAATGTATTAGGATGTTAACTCATCTTTCAACAATGAAATAGAAACATGCAATTACGTATTTGTTTAAGCAATGAAAACAGTATGGATTCAATTGCAACAATGAAATGTATTGTTGTGAATTATGCCAAAAAATATGTGAATTTATTAAAATTAGAGAATTAACTGATATTATTGAAAAGGCAAGTTTTTTCACTTTCAGGTGGCATAAAATGCATTTTGTGCTGTAATATTTTTGAAAGTTATTAAGGAAAAAAGTAAAAAATTTCCCTTAAATTTTAATTAATTAAAATTTCGAAAAAAGGGTTCCGATGTTCACATTCTCTCCTCCAAAGTGTGCTGTGCCAAGGATGTCCAGCGGTCTGGCCTGTAAAGCGCCAACATACACACATTCTCCTTTATTATTAGTAGAGACAGAGATATTTTACAATAGTATGTAGATTCAGTATACATTACAAAATCACAAGAAACCAACTAACCCCTTTAAAGCTACATATTAGGGAAGTAAAATTGTATTGTTTATAAAACTACTCTGTTATAATCTCTACTAACAATAAAGCAGACTGTGTGTGTCTGTCTGTGTTGTTTATGTTGGCGCTCTACAGGACAGACCGCTTGACTTGCAGCTACGAAATTTGGCACGAATATTCTTTGGAGGGTCGGAATGTGCACCTCGAAGCCGTTTTCTGAACGTTTAATTAGAATTTTAATTAATTAAAAATTAAGCGAAATGTTTGGCGTTTTTCCTTAATAATTTCAGTAAATAATACAGTGCAAAAATTATTTTCACGCCATCTGAAAGTGCAAAAAGTTACCTTTTCAATGATATCAATTAAGTTGCCTTACAATTTTTTCTTTAATTTTAATAACATTTTAAAAATATATTTTTTGCATAATTTACAAAAATACTTTTCATTGTTGAAACGAAATTCCAACCGTTTTCATTGTTTAAATAAATATTTAATTGCGTGTTTCTCTTCCATTGTTAAAGGTTAAAGTAATATCTGAAGGATACAGAGTACCCTTTTTTCAAAATTTTGTTTTGGAGATATTAATAATAAATTTAATGACTTTTTTAGATTATATTAATAAATATATTCTGACTTAAACAATTATTTTAGCAAGAACTATTACTTTAAAATTTTTAAAAAAATTGAAATTTTTCAAGTTTTTTAAACTCTTATAAAAAACTTAATTTTTAATATTTTTAGTCATTTCAAGTGAATTAAATTTCTTGGATTCTTGGAAATAAAAGGTAATATTATAATTCATTTTGCTTTCAAATTTTATTTCCTGAAAAATTTTGTAAACCAAGTTCTCTGAGATACTAGGCATATGAAGAAATATATCCAGTAAGCTGAATGATTATGAATGCTATGTTTTAATTCTTTTTCAGCATGTTTCAATTCAGCAGACATGCCTCTGGCCATAAAATGTGTTGCGCCATTTTAATGTTGTAATTAAATGTATGTTAGGTATATGAAGAAATGTATCCAGTAAGCTGAATGATTATGATACATGACATGGCCAATTATTTGACTCCATTAGGGACATTTATGTAGACAATGAACAGAACAGGTGCAAGGCCACTAAAAGAATATGGGTTAAATATCTTTTACGATCTGCTTACGTTATTAAGGGAGCCCTGAATATAAAATGATGCACCTCGCAGCCTTTCTTTTTAAATTTTAGTTAGAATTTTAATTAATTAAAAATTAAGCGGAATTTTTGCGTTTTTCATTAATAACTTTCAAAAATATCACCGCAGAAAAATCATAATCAAATATCGTTTTGTCATAAAAGAAATTAATTCCAAAATATCGTTTGGCTGAAAAGAAATTAATTAAAGAATCGTTTGGCATCAATTATTTTCTGAAGGTTATAAAAATAGTGTGGCAGCGATATATTTGTCTTTTGCTAACGTTGCCTAGCAACGGAGAAGAATAATTTTAATTGAAGATGGAATTCGATGTCAGTGAGGATGAAACGTTTGTGTGATGTAAGTGTATGTGTTTGTTTTACATGTTTGTGATGTGGAAGACGTCCAATAAACATATTATTTTTGATAAAGAAGGCTACACGATTATTCATGCTATGCTGAAATAAATCACATTATAAATACAAAAAGTTACATTATTAAGCAAAAATGAAGATTTTGTTTAACTTATAAATAAATATTTACTAAAGGTTATATTAAATAAAGCTAATAATGTTGCTATTTTGATTTAATGAAGCATATTTTTAGAAAAATCTTTCTAAAGGAAGAGTCAAATTAATATTTGAGTCTACGTTTGTGTTTTAACAAGTTTTTTAAAACAAATTTTATTATAAGTCTCATTCTTTATCTTATAATTTCGTTAATGCATGTAGTAAAATTACGTTTCCTGTAATTTTTTAATAAATAATTAAATAATTAATTTAATGTTTAAAATGTAGAACATAATTATTCGTGGTATATTTGTCATGTTACTTACATGTTTTACTGCCTTTTATTTTGAAACTTACTAATCTTCATCACCGAGATATTTTTCTTTTTATGAACACAATTAACCCTCTCACATCGAGCGAGCCGTTCTATAAATTTCTCATTAACATAGACGAAAGCCGTTCTGAGGCTGTTGGCTTCTTTTGAGAGGAGGTGAGGTTCCTAGTTGGCTTCAGAAATGAGCTCTGTAAAGGACCCAATTATCCTTGCCCATCACAACCCATTTTTGTGCCCCTTAAGGGAAGGTTATAGCGGGAGGGATGGAGTGTTGGGGTAGATGAACACCCAGATTGGGAGAGCCCAATTCATGTATGCTCCCACAAAGTTCCGATGTTAAAGGGTCCAGGAGAAAAGAGTCGCCCCGGGATTAAAGAGGTAAGGTTCCATTTCTTTTCACATATCCTTTTTCAGGATTTTAACCCTCTGAGTGTTTCACACGTATTTCTACGTTGACCTTGGACAACCCCAAAATCGTTAAACACGCATTTCAACGTGTGGTCGAAAACACCCCGAAATCGGTTTGCACTGAATTTTACGTTCATTGTGAACTGTCTCTAAAGTGTAACAAACGTACTTTTCCGAATTTCTTACCCCCCTTTCTTGGTTTGACATCTTGATTGATTATCCGGGGAGAGCACAGGTCAACACAATGAAGACTGATAAGGATGTACTTACTGCAAATTGGAGATGGCACATTATCCGAAACCCCACTCTCCCCTGTGGTGTGGGGAATTTTAATGCTATTTGCATTGAGGTTATATTTCCGGAAGAATTGCAGTGTCGGATTTTTTTTTTGTTTAATGTCAGCCTGGTTTGATGCTATATTATGTTTCAAGTACTATTCTTTTAATACAATTTATGTGATATAAGATTTTTTTTCAATGCCTCAATGCTTTAAAGATCCATATCGAATGGTTACGTAAAATAGATATTGTGGTTTAAGTAAAATAGATTTTGTTCCAATACCGCATTCAAGCATAAAAAAATTGAAAGCCTAGGGGAAGCTAAGAAAATCTGCTATTTATATATAGTTGAACAGTGTTCTTGAATCAACACATTTCACCCACGTTCAACTAGTTTTATGATATTAATGTAAACTTCTTTCATATTAATAATCTCCATCTACTCATTTTTCATTTATAAAAATAGTGTAAAATTAAATTTTTGTCAAAAAATAGAGCAAGTTTTAAGGTATATGAAAATGATGCATTATTTTTATTGTTTCATCTTTCAGATCAAATCGAAAATTTCAGTTTTACAATTATTTCATTATATATGTATTTGATTTTTATTAAAAAAATTAATTTTCAGGTTTAAGTGTAATTTTTTTAAACTAGAACAGATTTTAACTTCATTATTACAACATTTAGAAAAATATCTTTTAAATTCATAAAAATTACAATGAAAAAATTCATTCCGAAAGATAATTATCATTTTATTAAATAATTATTAGCCGGAAATTTATTTTTAGGTCACTCTGAACTGAAAAAATAACGTACATGGAAATAAAAATTAATGAAAGTGGAAAAAAATTTTATTTTTTACATTGTAAAATATTTTCTTTTTGTTAAAGGCAGGGGAAAATATAGTTTAGATGAAAACGTTATCGACTAAATTTAATGTTTGGGTGTGTGATCTTATCAGACTTTTAATAATCTTATTATGAGACTGATAATATCTGCAGCTTAACTCTCTTACGTTTATTTGAATAATCAATGAAGATGTTTATTTCTTGCTTAAAATAAAAGAAGACAAAAATATTTCTCAGAAAATATTATACGAATACTGTATTTGCGTATTAGTTCCTTGAAGCACAATTTTTTTCCTGATGTGTTATTAAGCATTCTTCTATAAATGATTAAAACTATATAGCTAAATTGAATTGCTTTCGGTAAATGCATGCCAACTGCAAGTTAAATTTTCATTCATGCTCTGAGAAAAGAAATCCACTAATATATGTTAGAAACCATTGATACATCCAGATCCACTAATAACAACTTTGAAGACTGATCTTTCAGTAATAATAGCAGTCTCTGGCTTTGGATTATTTCAAAATATTACCGTCACCTGTCAGATCATGTGTTTTATTACATTATCTTATGCGTGCATGCTGTAATTTGTAAGGTGTAATTTTTTTTATAAAATTATGATTTATCTGCTCCATTTTCTTCATTCTGAACTTTAATAAATAATATTTCAACTGTAAATAAAATATTTATTTTCTATATGTTTTGACATTTTTTATTTTATTTAACTTATTTGAAGAGTAAAGGGTCAGTTTTAAGCTTGTTAAATTTGCTTTATATTTTCGAAAAGAACGGTACGATACGAAACGGCCCCCAAACTTTTTTGTATTCCTCACCGAGAACGGCCAAAACATCTATGAAGTGTCACTATTTTGTCGTCAATTAACAATTTTTACCAATGATACCATTTTAATAACTTTTACTGATCTTAAAGAGCACGGGAATTTTGTCAGAAGTATTTCTTCAGTGAATCAATCATCCTATACCCACTGGCGGATTTTGTCAGTATGGGGACACAGGCGCAAAATTGCTGTGAGGCCCCTCCCCCTACCCAATGTCAAAAATTCATCCTCGGC
>BGPR01007018.1:35061-54184 GCA_013235015.1 Araneus ventricosus | reverse complement strand
ATCGTTGTATACTGCTGATACTAATCCTATTGAGAGTCTGATATTATCTGCAGCTCAACTGTGTAGAGATTATTTCAATTATCATTGAAAATTTGTATTTCTTCCTAGAACCCAAAACTATTTCTAAGAAAATATTATTTCTTACTTCAGAGACTGCATTTATGCATTGGTTCCTTGAACCATTACAGTTTTGCTGATTTGCTATTAAGCATTATTCAATATGTGATCAAATCTAAATGCTTAAATTCCAGTGCTTTTGGTAAATCTTATACCAATTCTGAGGTGAATTTTAATAAATGCTATGAGACAAGAATCCACTATTATGTGTTACAAACCTTTGATATATCCGATATTAACAAGCTTAAGGACAGTTCTTCCAAAAATAATAGCAGTCTCAGGCATTGAATTATTTCCAAATTCCACCATCACATACTATATAATGTGTTTTATAGCAATATCTTGGATGTGTGTGCGTGTGCTGTAATTTGTAAAGTATAATTTTTTTTATATAATTCAGATTTATCTACACGTTTTTATTTTCATTCTGAACTTGAATGGATAATTATAAAACTGTAAACAAGATATTTATTTTCCAAGTAGTATGGTATACATGAATGAGATATATAATTTAATTTTTAAAATTTTGTATAAAGAATAAAGTGTTATTTTTATGCTTATAAAATTCCCTTTATATTTAGTACGAAAAGACCCAAAACTGTTTTTGAATAGCACAAAAGGGAACCTGACTAATTTCGAATATGTGGTAGATTTTCCTCCCTATTCTTTCGATTTTACCAAGTTTGTAAAAAACTATCTGTAGAAAATAATTCAGCAATTTTGTACTTCGTACCAAGGCCCATTTTCGTAAAATTGATTGAAAAAATGTTGATTGCTTTTACCTTCTCGTATACGTAGTATACAAAGAGAAAGTACTGTAATCATTGATTGTAAATTCGAATTTTGATATATCTCCTCGTTTTACATTTCGTGTTTCTGAATACGGTAACTCCTAAACGCAACCCTAATTGTAGATAAGGATCCAATTTTCGTTTAAATAGGCTCAAAAAACTCTAATGCCCTGTCTAAACTCTAATATACCTTTCTTTTCGATAAAAAAGTTATAAATAAAGAATTAAATTTAATTTTGAAAATTTGGCCACGGGATGCTCTATGACCGGTACTATAGTATAAAAGTTTCAAATTTTGTTAATCTAGGTGAATTAATTTTCTGTTTATTATAATAAAAGATAATATCTTGCGTGCTAAATAACGGTATATGTATACGTTATTTCTTCTAACATTTAGTCTAAACGTAAACTTTATTTTGAGAATTATTAACTCGTGCTCTTAACAAGCATATAGTACAAGTTTCAGTAAAAAAGGTTTGTAGTATTAGTTAATTTAAAACATTATTCAGGGGATAAGAAGGTTATTTCTAATCCTTCATATGTATTAATTATTACAGGCGGTTTTATAGAATACAGATTATTATGCGACTATCCATATAATAAGTATTTATGTGCATACAAAACGGATTAATCCAGTTAAACACTGTTTATATTTGTGATCGTTTCTCAATTTTCTACCTTTTACGGAGTACTAAATCAAGAAGCAATATGAAAACTTTTATTGCGACATCAAAAATTAGTAAAAAATAATTATATATATATATATATATAATTATTTTTTACTAATTTTTGATGTCTTTTTTAATTATATTTAATTAATTTTTAATATATGTATATTAAAATTTGAATATATGAATATTTGATTAATTTTTGAATATATATATATATATATAATGGCATTGTTTTTAATCCTTAAAATTTAGTAAATTAATTTTAAATTCATAGAATAATATGCTGACGAGTAAATAAAGTGAAGTCACGGATATAAAAAAACTATTAATATAAAATACAGCCAGCAGCTAAAATACAAATATTAATAAACGGCAAAAAGTTTAAATCACAAAGATCTTAAAAATCATCAACTTTTATGCAGCTTCAATAATGTTCACTTTATTAGATATTCAAAACATGAAAATAGGTATACGCGCCTAACCGGTGTGTATTTTTGTCATTTGGTGTTGTTGACACGAGCAATGTGCAGAAAATAGATCCCAACTGCCCATCTTGAAGACCTGAAGTGTTAATTTATCACACAACAGGTGGGCTCTCCGAAGGCAGTAAGGGCTAGTTTGAATAGGATCCTAGCTGAATAGAACGGATTCTTGTGGTTAGTCCCTTCGAGGGGTTGCTGATTACCCATGGATCAGAGGGGGGAAGAGACTGAATCCGCTGCGCTTTTGGAACATGTTCTGTTCGGAGGAGCGCGCACTTTTAAAACAGATAAGGGGTCTTCGAACAATCGCTTTTCGAATCGCTTTACAAGGGAGACCGAACCACTCAGAGGGTTAAAGCCTATAATGCTGCTTTAATTTAGTTTCTATTTATATAATTTTCTTTGTAAATATAAAAAGTAAAATTCAACATGAATAAAAATGCGTTAATTCACGTGCATTAGAAATGCATTAAAAATAGCCAATAGTTAATAATTCTTAACTATTCCCAGTATTTTTTTGAATCCAGAATATTTGCCAAAAGCTAGTAACAGGACAGAATATAGATATATTTATTTAACATTTTAGTCCTCGCTTTTTTAGGAATAAAATAGAATATTGTTTTCATTTCATACAAAAGAAAACTCATTGAGTATTTATTTAACCGCTTAACTGCCACAGAAATTTTAAGTGAGTTGGCCCCAGTACCACCGTTTTTCGCACAGCCGCGTAGTGAAGCACCCCTCCCCTTCACCCTCCCTTCCCTAGAAAAAATTCCTCCCCCTAATTTTAAAAAATGGTCATGCCCCACGCAAACAACTGTTCAAGGTCAGTTGAATGCAGCGGGAGTAATTATACATATAATTACAGCTTTAAAAGGAAGGCACTTTTCAACGGCGTATAAGTACGCTCTTGGCAGCTAACGCATCGACTGCTTGGGGCGTATATATACGCCCACGGCAGTTAAGTTATTAATACTTGTTGAATAAAAAAATGCAGTATGTTAAAAAATAAAACGCACATATGTATTGACTCAAAAAATGAAACGACAATAATGGAGCTAAGCATTATTAATTTAGAAGTGAAAACAAGCAATAGATTAACAGCGACAAAGTGACTGAAACAAATTAAGCCAACAGAAAAAAATATATGTAATATGATTCGGAGAAATAATTAGGTGCTTTAAAAAACTCTAATTAGATGCTCTGTTAATGCTCTACATTTTCTATAGATCTGTATGCATGTATTCCGTTTCGATTTGCTTTTTAATACTTTTTTCGCGTAGTCAATGAATTATAAACCCATTAGTATATGTTTAATTCGTACATATATCTTCAATTTATTTCGTTTTATTCAATTAATTAAATTAAATTAATACGGAAAAGCTATGCGATGTATATTTAGGCTTAATTGAATAGCACAGTAATATTTTAGTTAATGCATTGTTACTTTGATAAAATCATATAATACTTTACTGGAATTTAATTCTAAACAGCAGAGAAAATATTTCATGTATTGATGCTTTATATTGCAATTGAATGTTGTTTAATTTCAAGGAGTTTTAAGATCCGTAGAGACACGTATTACATAATTAACCGGAGTTAAGGTAAATTGTAGCATTTTATATTATATGAACTTGAATTGCAAATGACAAGAAATTCTTCTCTTAAATTAAATTCTGTTTGATTGTTTGTATTTTTACTAAAGATTTATTGAATAAAATTGCATATATGTAGACACCTTTTGTGTTTATAATCAACAATTTCTTTCAGACAAAGGTAGTAAATTTTATTTCCTTCTTCAAATTAATTGGGATAATAATTCTCTTGCTCCATAGAAAAATTCCTTAAAACATCTATTAATAATAGAGACGTGTATAGAACTTGAACATAACCTTAATTATCCCTTTGACTGCTTTTCCTTCGATTTTAGCAGGTAGGAAATAAGTCAATTTTCTGTTGCATCCTGCGATTTCCACAAGCTATTGTATTGACTCAGAACTGTGACGGCGTTGAACCATATTAAACTAATTAATCCTTGGATCTAAATAATAATTATCTTCGTGCAAACATATTTGAGCATGTTTGAGAACGTTGTATCTAATTAGCGATTAAAAAAAAATTCAGCAGACATAGGGTTAAGGCAATGGTTATATTTATGCTGAATGCTTTTCATATAAAACGCAGGCTAACATGGAGAAAGGTTCTGTTGGGACATGCGCAATAGGCTTAATGAGTTCTTGTTAGGAAACTTGATCTTAAATCGAGGTCCGAACTTTTTCGAACCCAGACATTTTGTTAGGTTGGTTCTCACTACTTCTAACCACCAAGCATTTGCAACAGCATCGATTAACTTTCAGGATTATGTAAATAAGGTATCGCTATAAAAGCAAGCAAGCAATGCATCTCGGCGATAAATCACCTACCTGCTTAGCGTCTCTCTTCCGTTTTTTCTCAGGCTAACTAGCTGGATGGCTGACTTTAACTAGCTGGATGGCTGACTGATGACTTTCTTAGGATTTTTCATATCTTAGCTATACGCTACGAGTATAATACTAGGTATTTACTTTTAGGCAGACGTCCAAATTTAATAGGATTGGATTCGGAGTAAGTTGAATGTTGCAAATGCTTAACTTTGAATATTGATCTGTTAAAAGATTTTAATTTAACTTTTAGTCGAGTTGACTATGATGTTATTTTAATAAAAGTGTTTGTTTTTTATATCAGCCTAGTCATTGACTACTATTTGAGACTTTTGAGACTAAACATAATAGAATTTAATATCAGTACTGAATTTTGGACTCGATTGGAGTTTCAGGAAATTTTTATTATTATTATTTTCTTCAATTTGGTGTCATTCTACTACTCGGTTAACTGTTCTCGAGTTTCTGACTGTTTTAGGAATTGTTTTGGTTTCTTCTGAATTATTATGTTGTCCGTTCTAAAGTTTTTGAATCTCTTGTGTGCTTCTGTGCAGTTTTTGTAATGCGTATTGTCTCTCGATTTGTGTTTGTAACTGTTTGGTTTTAAATACTATTGATTTTAATGTGGTTATCTTTTGTTTGTGTTTTGTGTTTATAATGTTTAGTTTTTCACGTCTTTGCTCTTTGAGTTTTTGTGCTTTGCGTTTTTGCTCTTTATCTTTTTTCTTTGAGTTCACTGTTGTAAGCGATGATTTTTAGATTGTTCTGCACCCCTTGAGGTTCTTTGTAAACTCTTTTTAATGTAGTTCATTTCTTTTGTTTTATGTTTCCCCTCCGGCCTGTGGTAGGCCCTACACCCTCTTGGGTAGGCTGGGCCGGAGTGGTGTGTAAATAAATAAATAAATAGAGCACTGCAAGTTGCATCGCCTCTCTAGCAGTTGCGTGAACTGGAATTTAGTTGTCTGTGGACTAACGTTAGTCCCTTGCAGAAATAAACAGTTGATTCGAATCTCTTCTTTAAACGGAAGATTGCGTTCGTCAAAAATGTGGAATAGATATCACTGTAACTGTTGTTTCCTGACGCAAGACAATGCCAGCAGGAACGTTCACATGTTCTTCATTGGAATGTAAGAATCCCAGAACGATAACATGAACCGCGCCAGTATGAAAGCTTGAAACAAATAAATATAAGTTTTAATTCGACATCGAATTTCTAATCACCATGATTTCATGCGAAAGTCTCCATTTTTTATCCGATTTATTTAGCTGGAAGACGCAAAAAGTAAATTCGCTGCTTCTGCTTAACTATTCAGCTTTACATGAAGGAAGAAACTGATATATAAGTGCTGTTCCTGCGTTAGCGAAATAAACTCTAATTTAAATTTTTGCAGTGTAATAAAATTCTCAGTTAATAGAAAGGATGGCACCTCTTGTTTAAATGAATGAGAATACTATTTAATCCATAAATAGGAATTCTTATGATGGGTTGTTAAAGAATAAACAAAGCCGTCGTAGTTAATCAGGGAGTAATTAAAAGTTTTTGTGTGGCCAAAACATCACAAATTCTTATTTTCTGGCTATAGAAGTAAAATCTTTTCAAACGCGCATGCACTTATTCCAGATCATAGAAATCTGTCTTGCTACTATGGAGATATCTCATAGAAGCTTAAAGCCTTTTTATAGATTTGAAATCTCATTTTTGGTTATATGTTTGGTTGTTGTTGCACTTCCATTCAGATAAATTATTTTTTAATCAAAGATAAGACTATTCAAGATTGTTCAACTCATTTTTTTTCTCGGCACTGCTTATATATTTGCCACTTAAATCTTGAAATAAACAGTTTCAAAAAATCCTCCTAAAAATAAATTTTCGAAACTACTGCTGAAGATAACTTTAAAAAACGAGGAATAAAATCGTCCCGAACGAAACTCACGCCCTATCTTTTCTAAAATAAAAATATAGTGCTGGCTTGCCAATGTAAATGCTTGGCATTTGAAACTGCATTTCACCAACTCCTAAACTCCCTAATCAGGTGAGGAACATTGTCAAAGATATGATCACAAAGTGATTAACAATAAAAATGTCCCTCTCAGAGGGACGGGTGGAGCAGCTTATGCTCTTCAATAACACCTGGGCACTCCTAACGTTTTTTCGGACAGTTGGAAAGTGAAAACTTTATATATAGTACATGAAAAATATGGGTATCTTGTGCAGTAGCGAGTTAAGGAAAAACATGTATTTTTTCTACAGACTGCGTTATTATTCATCGCATCACGGTAAAATGCTAACTTATTAACTCTCTGAACCCGGCTAGAGTGAGAATTCCATTGCCTCAAAACCTGGAGTGAATTTTCGCTCACGAAAACAGAATGGAATCGTCACGTTCTTTACAGAATTTCCAGGAGGTCGACACCTATGGTTGCCCAATCAATTGTCAACAAAGAAAGAAACTACATTTATCCTAAAAAATTCACCCAGGTGCTCGAAACCGCCTGAATCCAACTTCTGTCGAATGGACGGTTTGAAGCGGTATAGGGCTCATAGGGTTAAATGTGTCTGAGCATTTCTAATTTTGAGAAATGTCTACATATTATGTTTAGTGAGACGTTTAAAAATGAATTGCAACAAAATTGTTTTCAGTCTTAAATTTTATATTTAAAATATTGAACTGATTACGGCTTTACAAGTTATTTTTCAAATTTTTGTTCTCGAGACACAGACTGCACGTAAGGTGAAGAATTGTGATTGTTTTTATTTTCAGGCTTGAAAGTCAGTTCTTCAAATCGTTTGTACGATAATGACTTCATTTTGCTAATAGCCGAATAAATCTATTTTTGATATAAAATCGGCTATTTTCTCTGTCTGACGCTACAAAATATATGCTTTTTCATTGATTAAAATAACTATTTGGTATTTAAGTGTACGATATATTTTCCAATCGTTAACATTTTAGGATATCCAAGATCCATGCTTACTGTAGTTTCAATTGAAAATTTTAATGCATAAAATAAATTAGTTATACTTGATGTATTCATTTTTATATTTAATATCACGTGCATTTTCGTAACTTCTTCACAAAACTTAAACGAAAATTAAATGGTGCAAACATTTATTTTCCGTACTACGAGCTAATACTACACAAGATCATTACAAAAATAATTAACAACACCATAAAAGGCAATTTATTCTTAATATAATTGCATTCATACATATTTCATGTTTTTTTATCTTTATGATGATGATGCATGATATATAAGTGCAGAATATTAGATATTTTTAAAAAAGAGTTAAAATATTTTTGCACCTATTCTTTACTTTTAAAACTTTTTTTACCACATAATTCTTACCTGGAACAATTCGTAAAACGTAACTACGTCTCTATAAATGTTTTCTCAAAATATTAAAAATGCTCTCCGATGAAAGTTGGCAACGATTTTTAGAGTTTACTGCATATTTCTAAAAATTGGTTTTATCCATATTAGCCAATAATGATACATAAGTTCTGACTTCAGTTTCCGAAACTCGATTGTAAACTCAAACAGTGTGTGTAGAAATGTTTGGGTCATTTTAAAAGTGCCGGTACCAAGCCAAGTACTTATCATTATAAATGCATTCTCAAGTTTGTAGGGAGGAAATAGAACGAAAGCATATTGTTTGGAAATATGGTATAGATTTTTTTTATTACGAGACAAGATTTTAGTGGATTACAGAAACATCCTCTATTTTCACTGCGCGGAATGCGGTATTTTAAGGGTTATATTCACAGGAAAATATTTTTATGGTATAAGTGGAAATGATCCCGTAGAGCAATGGAACTATGAAGTGGAAAAATTTCTCCCCCCAAAAATTCCTTAAAAATTGTCTAAAATATTTTTAACTTTAAAATATCCAGAATTTTTCTTTTAATTTTTACTTTCCCACTTCTAACTTAAGAATATATTTTAAAGAATTAAGATTCTGAAATATAGGGCCATAATAATTAAGAATATATCATAAAAACTAAATTAACGCACATCAGTTACATGCAAAAATTTTTGGATGCTAGAAAAAGAAAGATAAATTAAACAAAAGTAAAGAGTGTTAGAAAAGTATACCTTATCAATACTTTACTTTTTGAGTCTAACAAGACTTTTATCAGATACTAAATCAAACCGGTATCTGTTTTTTTATTTCTTAAATTCAACAAAGATTTTCAGGGAAAGAATGTAGTATTAAAATTAGAAGGTTTAAAGAAACAAGATAAACATTGTGATATAAAATTGATTAATCCTATCTCAAAATGTAACAATATTCACTCCGATTTTTGAAGCGCAATTTGATAAACCATTCGTGAATAGGTGTGCTATCTTTGTATGTGTCTGCATAGTGAAGAAAACACTTGAAAACTTCCCAAAATATGTCAAGTTTGTAGTAGTTCAATAAGGTCTCATACTTTATTTCGCTTAAACAATACGGGCGAACAACAACTTCGCTTTTTGTTTCAAAATTAGCTTGTTCACCGAACATGGTGTGAGAAATTATATTAATAAAGTTTAACGGCATGTCAGGCATACAGAAACAAGGCATTTTTGCAATAGAACACGGCATAGGCGGAAAACAAACGGGTGAGAGTCCTCTGCCAGGGATCTCTGTAAGTGAATTAAATAAAATAGGCATACCTATATAGACCAGGTAAAATATTGTTACGAACAAGTGATGTCGCTTTCCCACAATTTTAGTCTTATGGTTGGAAAGAGACATTTACAGAGGTTCTTTACCTATCGAGAAATGGATGGCAACGATCCCGACCATTTTGGCGAATTTTGTAACAAAATGAAAGCCCTCAAGGGGTCGCATACACTCGCTTTTTGATGTATCCCCACAGAAAAAGTCCAGTGGGTTCAGGTCAGGTGAACGTGGAGGCTATTCTACGCAATCACCATATCCGATGACTTGTTGCTGGAATGTGTCCCGAATGTACTATTAGACACTTGATACCTTGTGCGGAGGGGAGCCGTCGTGTTGGAACCATACATTCCGGAGGTCACTCAACTGCAAATCCTTTAGAAAATCGAATATTACGTCCTTCCTTTTCTCTTTTCTTCCGCATTATGTCGCGAAGGTGTCTTCTCTTAATAAATCGATGATGCTGAACAACTTTGTAATTGACTTTTTTCCCGTATATCGTACCGTTTTTGAGATAAGAACGCTAATTTCGAATTTTGCCACTAGGTGGCGCTGTAAGCGGTTTTCTTGCGTAGCGTATGACATCTTTACTATATCTAGACCCCACTTTTATGACTATAGCTCTTGCCGTTCAGAAATTATTGGGTGACAACGGACTTTAGCGAGCACACTGTATATTAGGTACAGTCAATAAATTTCCAGAATATTCGAGAGTAAAGTCTCTGTCAGTGAATTAAATAAAATAGACGTAACTATAGACCAGATAAAATATTGTTACGAACAAGCAATGTCGCTTTCCACTATTTTAGTCTTATGGTTGGAAAGAGACATTTACAGAGGTTCTTTACCTATCTTGGAATGGATGCCAACGACCCCAACCTTGGCAGTGACTTTGGTGACAAAATGAAAGCCCTTAAAAATACTAGAATTTTCTCGATATCTCTATTAGAGATGGAGATATACAGAATTTACTATATGATTCTATGCGACGTCACATCCTGTCAGAAAATGTATGTAAACCCGTAGTTGCTGAGATGAGACAATCGTCTTTGAACATCTTCGGAGTGCAAAAATCTCTTTGCAGTCTTGCTCGCACTGCGACTTGGTCAGCTGTTTGACGCTGAGCGCTGTTGTTCGTGCTATCACTTTGATTATTAGTGATTTGCTGTCTATTTTATGCAAGTGTTGTTTTTCTGTTATCTGGGCTTCGTGTTTTCCGGAATATTCGGGAATAGAACGTCGTTCTCCATTATCCTGCTGTTTGGACTGTTTTCACCGCACTCACACCGAGCATTGTTCGTAACAATATATAACACAGATTTAACGGAATACAAATTTACAACAGTACAACAAGCCATTTGCATGCATAACAACATTACAAGCCGTATGTAACATGGCAGATGGAATAATGACAAGTAGGACGCAGTATCAGAAACAAACCGTTGGAGTACTTAAAGTAAGTGTTCGAAGGACTTCCCATCTGTAGAATACAATCTTCGTATGATTTTATTCATGCGAAAGTGATAATGGGACTGTGTCACGTAACTTATACAGCAAAATAAAATTAATCAAATCACACGATATAACTGCTTTACTTCATATGCTTTGAGCAGAAATATTTTTTGGCAATATAGTATCGTTCATGTAGCAGTTATAATTGATCAAATTTAACGAAAATTAAATTAAATATTAATAGAAATTAAATTAAAAATTAATTAAAATTCTTTTGCATTATACAGAAAGGCGCATATGCAGCTGCTTCTGATAAAATACAAGAAACAAAATTAGAACTTCAAAAATTAAGTTAAAAAGAAATACAGAAAAAGTAAACACTAATAATAATGACAACAATACACCTTTTATGCGCGCTAACGCAGCAGCATTAAGTGATTTCATCATCAGAATATTCCAAGAATTTTATAAACAGAAATAAACGTATTTACAAACAGAATTTATCAAATAATTAAAACATAAATAAGAAAATTAGAAAGAAAAATACAATTAGAATGAAAGCAAAATGGATGAAAAATGGAAAAGAACTAGAATGGCGATTCTTCCTCAGAGGCCACACGCCTCTCAGTTCTAAAACAGACAAAATTTTCTGAATAAAGGAATGACCATTAGTCAAAAATTATTCCCTTTTGTGGCTTGTTTTAGAACTACAATGGCGTGTGGCCTCTGAGGAAGAATCGCCATTCTGGTTCTTTTCCATTTTTCATCCATTTTGCTTTCATTCTAATTGTATTTTTTTTTCTAATTTTCTTATTTATATTTTAATTATTTGATAATTTCTGTTTGTAAATACGTTTATTTCTGTTTATAAAATTCTTGAAATATTTTGATGATGAAATCACTTAATACTGTCTTGTATTACCGTTGGTTGTCAAAGAAACGCGATCAGTAATACATCTAATAAAACAGAGTAACCCAATTAGTTTACTTAATTTGTATTTAGATGCATTCATGACAATGACAAGATAATTGACGACGACTAATAATAGTTAAAATAGACATCTTTATTAGATGATAAAAATATAAGCATAGGCACATATAAATACAACCGATTTAATCCTCGATTAAACATACTCACGAAATAGCCGGGGTCAGCAGAAGGGCGATGTGATGGTAGTTCGTCATTTCTAATACAACTACACATTACTGTAACCAACGTTATTTATATCTGTAAAAGATGTGACGTTTATAGAATCTATTTAGTATAAACCCAAACTGGTTTGCTTTACTAATTGATTTAAATCTCGTCTAACAATAACCATGATTCGAAAAAAAAATGATGAAAAAGAACATTTTGGCAATCAGTATTTGTAGGAAAGCTAACATACTGCTGCGTTAGCGCGCATAAAAGGTGTATTGTTGTCATTATTATTAGTGTTTACTTTTTCTGTATTTCTTTTTAACTTAATTTTTGAAGTTCTAATCGTTCATGTAGCTCATATTTTACGCATAAAAATGATAAGCAAGGTTGTACTATTTTACTTCATATTATTTTTCTAATTATTTGTCTCTTCATATTATTTTTCTTCTTCATATTATTTTTCTATGTGATACCATTCAACAGTGAAAGAACTTCATTTTCAAAATTTCTCCATGTCGGGATTATTTTAGTAAACAATTCTTCACATTATAACCAGTTTCTTAAAGCATATTTTTTTCAGTATAGACAAAAAGTATCGCATAAAACAAAATCACAAAATTCTTATATTGAGAGATATTTTAACAAAAGCCGTTTCGTGCAAACTGAATGCGTAAAAAATTATTTAGCGACCAACAACAAGTCTTTTTATTTTCATATTTCCTCCACTTTTTGTTATTTGCTTTTCGGTATGGAAGAAAATTTCATCAGCACCGTAATTATCGAAGTGTTAGCCAGCGTCACATTACCAATTATTTGAAATTTAATTAGAGAAATTCTGTCACAAATTACCTTCGAAGCGCCTTTCTCCACTTCTGTTTTTACTTAGTTAAGAGGGTTGTATCGATTTGCCGATTCTTTTAATGCAATGTTGTTCGCTCAGAATGCCGATGACTCTTCTTTTCAAAAAATGTTCTTCTTTATTTCTGACGTATTCTATTTAGTGTTTAGCCATATAAAGTAAAGACTCTGGTCAAGGATATCTAAATCTAAAATGAGTTATATTAGAGTTTCATCGTTGTTAAATAATTAATTGATATTTATATGACTTCTGTGTCTCAATCTTTTGTGTAATTACGATTTTCTTGTCGTTAACACATGAGTTATCAATAATCTTGTACACCTTCTAAAAAATTTTAATATAAATTATCTCATGTAATCCTTTATATAAATATAAACATTTATACCTATAAACCTTGCCCCTTTAGAGGGGCACCTTGATAACATTGTTGTTATAATAATGGTGGTGTGGCTCTTAGGACCCATATAAAAGACGGTCGTTCCCCGGTGAAACGGGGTCGTCACATGTGCCGCTCGTAATGGGGGCTATTTTGCGTGTAACCATAGATCCCGATTGATTGTCGTGGTGGCCGGTCTTTCAGTATTAACCGTGGGGCTTCGTACCAGGTCGGAGTGTTCTCGTGAATAACATACAAACCTTTATACCTATATACCCTAATAGCACAGGACTCTCCATATTATTGTTGCGATTCCCTCACGATATTTTGAGGCATTCAGAATATCAAAGAACATAGGAGAGATACCGTAAAATATCTGGAGCTAATAGGGTACGTTTATACGTTTATACCTCTTATACATTTTAATAAGAAGAATCTCTTTTAAATTATAATTTCTTACTTTCTGCTCATATGCATGAACAATTCAAAATTTGAATTGTTAATTATTTAATGAGAAACTACGAAAACTATTAATATGATTTTAATTAAGTATAAGAAAAATAGCCACGGCTGTAAGTACATGTATGTTAGGCAACAGCTTTTGTGCTCTTGTCAGAGTGCAAAATAAAATGCTGAAAACTTAATTATCAATATATATTGTTACGGAAATCGTCCGGCGTGTGTACGGCGAAAACAGAACGACCAGCGGGATAACGGAGAATTATACTTTATTCTCGAATTTTCTGGAAAATAGGAAACGCAAGTAACAGTAAAAACAACATTTGCACAAATTAGCAGTACAAGTAGACAGCAAATCACTAACAATTACAGCAATAGCACGAACAAAAGCGCTTAGCTTTTAATAGCTAACCCACTGGCAAGACTCCGAAGACGTTCAAAGACGACTGTATCATCTCAGTAATTTCGGGTTTTTATACATTTTCTGACGTCAAATAGAATCATCTTGTAAATTCTGTATATCTACGCCCTAATAGAGATATCGAGAAAATTCTAGTGTTTTTGAGGACTTTCATTTTATTGTCAAAGTCACAAAATTTGTTGCTCTTTGACCTCCATTCCCCGATAGGTTGTAAGAACCTCTGTAAATGTCTCTTTCCAACCATAAGACTAACATTGGGGGAAAGCGACATTACATGTTCGTAACAATATTTTATCTGGTCTTTAGGCACGTCTATTTTATTTAATTCACTGACAGAGACTTTACTCTCAAATATTCTGGAAATTTATTGACTGTACCTAATATACAGTATCTAGTTACAGTAAAGTTGCCATGCGCTACGCAAGAAAACCGCTTACAGCGCCACCTGGTGGCAAAATTCGGAGTTAGCGTTCTTATCGAAAACGGTACGACATACGGGAAAAAAGTCAACTACAAAGTTCTATAGCATCATTGATTTGGTAAGAGAAGGCACCTTCCGTACAGTAATGTTAAAAATTGAAGGCGTTAAATTCATATTTGTTTGGTTCGCAACTCCCAAAATTGTAACGCGATATTATGCGGAAGAAAAGAGAAAAGGAAGAACGCAATATCCGATTTTCTAGAGGATTTGCCGTTGAGTGACCTCCGGAATGTATGGTTCCAACACGACGACGCGCCTCCGCACAAGGTATCATGGGTCTAACATTACATTCGGGACACATTCCGGCAACAAGACATCGGATATTGTGGTTGCGTAGAATGGCCTCCACCTTCACCTGACCTGAAACCAATGGACTTTTTCTGTGGGGATACATCAAACAGCGAATGTATGCAACCCCTCCACCAACACTGCAGGAACTTCGAAATCGTATTACGGTTGCTTGTGCCAGAGAGTCACCTGCCATGTTATAAAATGTGCAGCGGGAAGTGCAGTCCCGTGTCCAGATGTATATTGTTGCTGAAGGAAACCATTTTGAGCATGGCAAATAGATGAGCCTCATGCCCGGCAAATGCAATTTTGTTCAACGCGATCAAACAAATGTGCATTTTGTGCTTTTCATTTGCATATTTTTGTGCGCAAGATGTTTTTTGTAATAAATCGATGATGCTGAACAACTTTGTAATTGGCTTTTTTCCCGTATATCGTACCGTTTTTGGGATAAGAACGCTAACTCCGAATTTCGCCGCCAGGTGGCACTGTAAGCGATTTCCTTGCGTAGCGCATGGCAACTTTACTATACCTAGACGCCACTTTTATGACTATAGCTCTTGTCATTCAGAAACTATTGGGTGACAACGGACTTTAGCGGGCACACTGTATATTAGGTACAGCCAATAATTTTCCAGAATATTCGAGAGTAAAGTTTATGTCAGTGAATTAAATAAAATAGACGTACCTAAATACCAGATAAAATATTGTTACGAACAAGTAATGTCGCTTTCCACAATTTTAGTCTTATGGTTGGAAAGAGACATTTACAGAGGTTCTTCACCAATCGAGGAATGGAGGCAAACGACTCCGACCTTGGCGACCATTTTAGCGACTTGTAGAGAAATTTGGCGACTTTGTCAAAATGAAGGATCTTAAAAATGCTGGAATTTTCTCGATATCTCTAGTAGGGACGGAAAAATTATTGGGGTGACAAAGGACTTTAGCGGGCACACTGCATATATTAGTGCAAATACATATTTCATTTGAGCAAAGAATATTTAGCACCATTAAACAAGTATTAAATAATTATGACAGGAAGAATTGTCTTATTTCATTGTGTAAGATGAAATAGCGTTTGTAGTTAACTGAAACCACATTTGAGGTATTGAAGATAAAGCTGCTTTTATATTGAATAAATCATTCTATTCTGGATGGGAAATATTGTAGTAACGCCCTATGCTTTAAGTTTCATTGCAGAAAGTTGATAAATATCTCAGATGTACTTTATATACTTCTCTTATTCTATTAGCATACAACCAAATTATATTGTAAAATATAGTGTTTAAATTTTTCCTTAAAGGCGATCTTTACTCTAGAATCATGTGGAAGATTTGTGTTGTAATCAGTTTCACAGCCTTGTGAAAACCTCAGTATTTTATCTCTTGCCGTTGCTGAAATAACTCATTTTTAACGTATGAAGCACAAGACCTCATCAAAGTTAGGTATTAACCGCACAAGCAATTAATTTAATTTTTTGTGAAAACAATTTTAATGCTTGTATAAATCCATTAGGGAAAAATATAATTGGTGCTGCCACCTATTGTCTATATTACATACTAAAAACACATTCTTTCTAATAAATCATCAAAAGACTACCACCTGGAAAAGAAGAAAGCTCTTGAAAATATAGTTAAAGTTGGGGTCACATGTTTTTTGATGAATTCCATTAAAATTTTCACATCGACTAGGGAAAATATTCAGACCTATAATCAGAAATTGCACAGTTGAAACTAAATTTACTGCTTTCGTCTATTCCGGTGTATTTATTCTTTTATTTTTTCCCCGGGTATGGTGTAAGAAACACCATATTTGCATTTTAATTGTAATAGACACTATGTGAAATCCTATTCCTTTCTTGTTTTCTGTAAGAAAAAATATCCAACATGAAAAATGCATTTTATATCCTAAAGTGTGTGATTTATGGAGCTAAAAATTAAGGAAAGTTTTCAACAACTCACTTCAAATTTTATATGTGACTGCCTTCAAAAAGCATTTGTCGAAGAAAGATTTTTAATATATTTGCAACATGATATACGTAACCTTTATTTTCTGAACATATATTCATACTTTCGAACCATAGCTGTACCAATCCCAACAAACATTAGGTTGTTTTTTGCATATTAAAGGTTTTTAGGGTTTTCTAGATGCCTTTTGCGTAATTTTCATCTATTTTAAATTCTGATATTATAAATAATATATCACCACCAAAAATGTTTTTAACAAACCCTAGAAAACGGTAACCTCTATATTGCTTAATTGTTAATTTCGATAAATTGAAGTATGAAAGAATAGCTAAAAATAAATTCAAATTCAATTTATGAAATTTGACTTTGAAAATGTTGCTCAATTTTATAGGATTGAAAACACATTATATAATTTTTAATCATTTGAAAATTTTTCTCATAATTCCACGAAATCATATTTGTCAGCTTAGAACAGTGCTTTCCAGCTTATTAATATAATAAGCAACTGAATGCAAATGTAACACTCCAGGCTTTCGGAACAGTAACAATTCATATCTGTGCTTCATTTGAAATGTATTTTTATACTTAAATGCATCGTAATCAAAAGACTTGATGACTCTTTTTCCAAGACTTATCAATCAAAAGAACCATTACTGTTATTATTACTGTAGAGAATTCGGTACGATCCATTACATTCCTGTACATGTCGTAAATGCAAGTCTACCATTTCAGAATTGATGAATAACTCTTTCTGTCTTAAGTTTTTAACCGGATTAAAGATGCTAAAAATTGCATATTCCATTGCAAAGCAATCAAGACTTTGTATTACGCGTATATAATATTCCCATGCATATATGCAGAACAGTTTTGCCTCGAAATGTCGTTCTACTTTTAGAAGTTTTTAAAGCCCTTTCCGATTGCTTTGTAGAACTGAGCTGATGTTCTTAAATGTGCAGTGCCAAACTATTGATACCTTTCCTCTTCCACTTAAAAAAATTAATATTATGGCAGTGATTGCAATTATAAATCAGTAGGATCCTAGGATTCGTAATTATTGCTACAGAATCCAAAACAAAATCGAACACATATGACTTTGGTATACTTAGTAACCTTTCTCTCAAACATTCTTTGAACATCCCTGAGCTGAAACCACCTCTTCATGTAGTTTTTAATGATATTGCAAGAAAGAAAAGAAATAGTACAGGTAGTTGGCCGTATGCATAAAAGAATACAAATAATACAGAATTATTTTATTACAAAGTTGATTGCACTCAGGAGGAAGGCCAAATTACATAAATTTCCAATGAAACATATTGTTTGTTAAGACAGAGTTGACTTCTTTCGTAAATGATTAATCTATCAAAACACATTTTTAGATTTTCTTAATAACAAATATCCTGTTTAGGACATTCCCTAGAAAGAATTGCTCAACAAACGCCCACCTCTCTTGTTTTCGTTACGTGGGATTGTATTTAAGGAAAATGCCCCGAGCAAAGAATGACTTTTAACCTTCTGGTACTTACTTTCCACAACCTTTTCTCTCTTCCTTATTTTCTTACTTTTGCTCCTGAGTAAATTCCATTTTTACCATTTCTTTTTTCTAAAGATCTTCTTTCCTGTGGTATTTTAAAGACAGAATTTTTCCATTCTCTTCTGCTCGTGTTCTTATTTTTCCTGCTTGTCGATGTGTTCTGAAGGTGAATTCTCTACAGCACAGACTGTTGGGCATTCTTATTTATATTTTCTTTTCGTCTTTTTCCCATCCTTCGATTTCCAACTAAACGATTTGACTTAACATCGATTATCCCTGAGGAATCATTCTCTTGTTTTTCACGTGGCTTAGTTCGACAGTTTTGAAGATTGGTTTTCTTGAGCCGCCGTCGGATGAAGTGGAGTGAAAAATCAGCAGGAACGACAAATTAACAAGGTTCTGTCAATAGTTTTGAAGAACTTTGACAGATTTCTGTAGATTAGAAAACACCAGAAAAATAAATTTAATTTTCATCAGCTTTGCTTTGGAGAATTGACAAACGGGAGATATTTCCATTGAGTCAGCCGTCTTTATATTTCTAAATTTTAAAGTGATAGAATGGCATTTCTTAAAGAAAGGTTTGGCTGACTAATACGTTGGCATATATATAAGGTAGTTGCATAAGGAAGTGAATAAAATATTTTTTTCATGAAAAACCATTTTATGTCAGCACTATTATAACTGTAAAATTTAACTGTCTGCATAAAATCTCTAACTGAATAAATTAACTTTATTTTTCTCTGAGCCTGATTAATACCATAGACAATATGTAAATATGTTATATATTAATATATTTTAAATTTATAATTTATTTTAATTAATTTAAACTTTCTTATTAACTTTTTAATTTTTTCTAAATTAAAAAAAAATATTGTTATTTTGTTGGAAGGGTAACCCATTTTGATATTTTAATGCTAAATTTCTTAATTTTAATTACCTGAGTCCTTTACAGTAGTAACATTTAATAAAATATTAGTTTCATTTGATTTAGTATGCATACT
>BGPR01007018.1:5435-35051 GCA_013235015.1 Araneus ventricosus | reverse complement strand
GGCTACTTTTTCTTAACTGTATAATTTAAAAGGAAGGATATTCCCAAATTGAACAAACAGTCGACATTGGCCCTACACTTAGATGCTTTCAGGCTCATAAGCAGAAACGGAATTATTATTATAAGAACTCGTATTCCATCGTATAACATTCTGGGCAGAAGATGCTCTCTAAGCCTGGCTTCTTCTTCCAGCCTGAGCTTTTCTCTTCAATTTCTCGCTGTCTTCGATCAGCTTAACTTTCAGCATTCCCTTCAAGTCTACGTTCTCGCTCTTCCACATTTTCTTGTTGTTATCATTCTAAACTCAATTTAATACTTACTTTCAGCCTGACTTTTCTTTCTTCGGCATTTTCTCGCTGTATTTGCTCCCCCATTCTATCAGTATCTGTCTGATTCCTTATCTTTTGTTCTTCCGTTTCGAATGTTTTGGTTTACATTCTTCTAGCAGCCAAAGATTTTCCAAAGGAAGCACGTTTCTTTGAGGCATTATTCAAAATTCCATTTTTCCATTATGTGGGGAGGATCGATGACGGATGAACACAATGTCCGATTGATCTGAATAGAAATATAAGCTTAAAAATTTTAGAACGTACAGAACGTTGCCAAAAATATAGAGTGCAACATAAAATATTGCAAAATAGAAAGATCGAAACATAAAATATTAAGTCAAAAACTATTAAAATAAAACATGGATATATTGCCTCGAGCAACAATAATCACTATGAAAACGAGATTTCTTCTTCCGCTACATGAATAATAATGAAGAATAAAATCTCGCGGAGAGATGTTTGCAGAAGAAGGGCGCTTCGGCAATTTTTAAAAATTAAGCAAAATTCAGGAAAGTTATACAGCATCTTTAAATTATATTTATTAGAAACAGGATACTCTAGACTTCACAATGATATAAAAATTTTAGTTCTCTCGTGATAATTTATTCTGGAAATTTGTGAAAATAGTAAAAAACACCGGAATTTACCACTTAACATTAAATAAATAAAAAACTTAACGCTAATGTTAAAATAATTTTTACGATGTTAGGCCCCAATTGTGATAACCCATATTACTGTGACAAATTTGGCCGCCATGTATTGAATGATCTGGTTGTGCATTACGACAATGAAAACTGCATGCATATACAAGAAAGCTCTGATAAATATAGATATGATTATATTATGCGTAAAATTGGCTACTTTAATATGTTTTGAAATTTTTTAAATTTTTTTCGCTATTAATTGGAAGGCAAATTTGACCAATTTTAAAGTGATTAAAAGATCCCAAAACTTTTTTCATGTCTTTTTTCTTCTATTTTTGCAACTCCTGCAACTCCCAGTAAAACTTTATTCCTATTTTCTTAATTCAATAAACAAATAATCTATTTCCAATAAACATCAGGGGTACTTGAACTATTTCTGATAAAGAAAATAAAAACTGCTTAATTTACAATTTTTTTATATGTATATCGACCGTAAAGGAATTTATACCATCAAGATATGTATTGTGACAATACACTACACAATCTAACAATAATTCTCATTTCAATTTACATTAATTAGGTTTCATTTTTAAGACTCATCTGTGATCATGAAATTAATGTTTTTAAAGGGCAATATATCTAATGAAAAAATCAAAAATAAACTATTTTCTCCCTTTTTGAAGTGAAAAGATTGTTATCATTAGAGAATCGTAACCGTCATTTGTCATCTCATTATTTAATTAATGCTTTCAATAAAAATTAGTATTCCATAATTTTGTGTAATATAATATTATTGCAATACAGTTATCTTGCCATGTTAATGAAAGAACATTAAATTAAACATATAAACATGATTAAACTTTATCTGTGAAAATATTTTTTCTCATTATGAACGCATAAAATGTTCTATTTTGCATATCTTTCTTACAGGAACCTGATCATCACGTTGTTCTATTTTACATATTTTTCTTACAGAATTCTGATCATCACCCATTCGACTCAAAATTAAGAGAACTGAGATCTAAAAAAATCAATTTATAAAATTTAGAATATGTCAATCTTTTGTCCTTGAAAAAGTTTAACGCTTTCAGAAATGAACTTGTTCCATTCCGTTTCCTATTGTTCCAAGCATCCAAAGAAGTCCTCAGAAATCTGACACACCAACTCCCTCATCGTTTCACTTCGCTTTCCACACTGTGCTTTCGACGCTTTCTGAAGGCCATTTTATATTTAAGGAATTAAAATGGATAGTATTGGGCTCAGTTTGGTGAGTAGGCAGGAAGATCCATAGTGAAATGTGCGGATAATCGTTGCTGAACGTTGGAATGATTTTTAGACACAATATTTTTTAATCCCATGTTGTATCAGAATACCGGTCCCCGAAGAATCCTGTCGGAAACTCAGTTCATCAGCAATCATCAGAGTTGCGAACAGGCGATTAGAAAACCAGAAACTGCTTCTCTCTCGATGCCTTTAACATAGATCAATAGTTGTTTTGGCCTTGCATCATCCTTGTAGTCTTCACAACCCTCACTGAAATGCTTGCTCAGTTTGAGAAAATGATGCTTTCTTCATTGTGTTATCTCCCTAAATATCCCTCAGTATTTCATAAATTGCAGTTATTTTGCACCCAAATATTACAAAATACTTGATATCGAGTCGCTGTAACATCTTTTCATTAATCTCCACCGTACACAAGAGCAGAAAAAAAAAGTCTGTAAGTTTGTATTGTTGGCCAGACGGTTACAGACCATGCGTGGGTTTCCCATCAACAGAGCTGGCAATGCACTTGGGTGAAAATCACTTCAAGATTATCTTAGTAGCTTACTGCGCGTAATTACTAGGCATACTACATATAATGTTATTTAAACTCATTTTTTTATCTATTCATTCTCTTTGAAGTCTGTGCAATGAATTTAAACATGCAGCGTTGTCTTTGAAGAATTCTATAATGAATTAATAAGCAGCGTTCTATTTATAAGACAGTTGCGTTTCACTTCTGTGACTCCGCCGAAAGCATTCCATTAATTCGTTTGTGCTTTGTTTCTGAAGTGAATATGTATTCCCAAACGCCTAAGCAACTTCCAATTGGCATATACCACTCAAAAGTCAGATTTCGAAATCGAAGTTTCGCGATTTTCATCTTTTTATTGCTGTCCTTTTTCTGGATTTATGTTTGAAGTGAAGCAGGGAATTCAAAAGTAATCTTTATTTTTTGATACTTTACTATATTTTCAAAATCTTTTAATACAATATAATCTGTTGAAAGGTTTCTAACCCTCCAAACGTTTCACACGTATTTTTCATTTCTCATATTGAGTTCAGAACCAGGTAATTCACATTTATGTGCAAAATTTCTTGTGCTACCATGAGTAAAATATCCTTGAGATTTCAGAGACTTGACTGAACACAATAAAGATCCACTTATTCACTTTATCTCTCTGAACCCGGATAAAGTGAGTATTCCATTACCTCAAAACCTGAAGTGAATTTTCGCTCACAAAAACAGAATGGAATCGTCACGTTCTTTACAGAAATTCCAGGAGGTCGTCACCTATGGTTGCCCGATCAATTGTCAAAAAAGAAAGGAACAACATTTTTCCTAAAAAATTCACCCAGGTGCCCGAAACCGCTTGAGTCCGGTTCCTGTCGAACGGGCGGTGTGAGGCGGAATAGGGCTCAAAGGGTTAAAAATAATTTTTTAAGACTTTAAATCTAGTACATCAAAACAGCTAAACGCTCAGAGGGTTAAAAACCCTTTTTATCTATATAAAACATACAGGAATTTAATTTTACTTCAGTGTTAACTCAATCTTTGTGTTTTTATTACATAATTTAGCGAAGAGTTTCTGAAATCCATGTTTTATATGAAGTTAGGCATTAACGATCAACACACATGTTTGAGGAAGATGAAAGGTTTCAACAACAAAGAAAATAAATTTCAACTTCCATAAACAACTTTCGGTTTTAGTTAGTGTTAAAAAATAAGCCATCAGGCTATTCACTCTACATAATATTTTCATGAAATGGTTTCAGACATTTCTTATGTATTCGCAAAATCAAATAATAAACAACATAAAATAATCCAAATAAATCCCAACAGTATTTTGAATTCGAAAATCTAAAAAAAATCTACAAATGTTGCCAAAATATTTTATTGATTCTTCGTCTAAGAATAGAATGGAATTTTACTTTTATTTCATGTGAAAAAAAATCCCCTTAAGCATTTATTTAATACTTTCAGAAAAAAAAGAATATAAATTTTTGGCTTTGATCAGAAGACGCATATTTAGCTAGGATGATTCATACGGAATCTATACACGCACATTACTTCCAAAAATTATTAAACGGAAAAATAAAAATGGAAACTACAAAGTTTAATTCAATAGATAAAACAACGAATAGATTAAAGATGAAAAAAATATTGAATAAAACGAATTAATCATTAAAAAATAACATATTAGTATTAATTAAACGACCTTTTCAACAGCTATATTAGATGTTTTTAGACTACTATAGTTATGTTCTACATTTAAAAAAAAATTTCAACTGTAGAAATATTACAGTTAGCTGTTTTTTCAAAAATATTTCCAGTGAAGTCAATGAATGATAAACCATTTAAGATTGCTTCTTTTTAATGCATATAAAAATTTATCTCGTTATAATAAGCTAATTGAATTTTTTTGTAGTTTATATCAATTTAATCTAAATGTAATTTTATATAATATTGGATAAGAAAATTCTTGTTTTGGGCAGATATTTAATTTTGGTGAACAAAAAACTATTCGGAACAAACAATTATATGTAATAAAATTGTAATAGTTTTAGGTAGTTCTGTTATTTCTTAAAGCAAACTGCAAACTATTTCATGATAGATTAGAATTGTATTTTCTACCTTTAAATATAAGGGTCGTTGAAGTTAATCATAGACTGGTGTCTGAAAGATTACAGATACTTTATTCGAATATGAGTCCTCAAGTAATCGAGAAGTAAAATAATGAGGCTTTGAGAGAGCCTACAGATAATCAACCCCTTTTCTTCATTCAAATGTCCCTGCGTAGTACGAATTTTTCGATAGTTTCCTTGAAGAAGAACGAAGCCTAATGATGGAACTACGCATCCATCGTCGTGTGTATGGATTCTACTCTAAAGTTCACCGCAGTTGACATCACATGTATTATTATTATAATTAATCCACTGGTAGGGAACCGACCTGATGAGGTCTATGGTTATACAAAACCGCCTAGGTGTGAAGAAAAATTAAAAATCTGAGATAAGAAATAAAAACAAATTTCAAGTGTCAAAATCTATATATATAATTCTCTTACGTGGCGACAAAAAAGGGTCGAATTTCTTAATCGCTGTTTGGCAACATCTCGCGAGTTTAGATTGTTTACATTCGAATTAGCGATTGATTTGATCTGGGACATCACAATTTTTCAAAATAAGTTTAACTTGGGCGGTTTCGATTATAAATCGAAAACGTCAAGATAGGTCTAATGAAACTATTGAGGAATCTTTCATAATACGATCCAATCGGAATGAACAAAATAGAAAGAAGCGTTTTTGTGTACAGAGCGAAGTTGCCGAGCTACAGGAATATAGTTGTGGGACTTTAGTAGGAGTCTGTTCTTTCATACATGTGGCGAAGCTTTTCTGATCAAAATATCAGTGAAAAAAAGCATGTTTAAAATTTTGGTGTAAAAAGAAAAAATTTTAGAATTTTTTAAAAATTTCCAAAAAAGGCTATTTTGTTAATTTTAAAAAGCTAAAAGTAATTATTTATTATGGTTTTTAATTTGAATAGTGAATCTTAACATGTTTAAAGCCATTTCCAAAGTTAGACTGTGCTTTTTAAGCTAAAAGTTTGTGAAATGGTTTATATAATCTTTCGTAACTCAAAAATTCTGAGGTTTTAACGCATAAATAACTACCCAGAGAAAAAAATTATAACTTTCTTGGCTAAATATTTATTGCAGTGAGTGTGTATACATGTTACGAAGTTTTTCTGAGCAATAATTCATTGAGAAGAATGTAAATTTAGAAGTTTGTTGGAATAAAGTTAGGGCTAATGAAACTGTTGAAGAAATATTCAATTTTGTGTAGCTAGAAGTTTTAAATGCCTGATTTCTGATTGATGCAAATAATTTATATTTGTAAACATTTTATAATTATACATTTTAGCATTCAAATTTCTTTGAAACATTTACATATATACATTTATATCTATATGCTATTAACAAATTTTAATTTTAGAAATTTGATGATTTAGCCTATTAGTAATTGCTGAAAAAATGTTAGAATTTTATGCTATTTCAAATAATTTAAATTTACTTTTAGTAATTAATGTATTTATAATTTCCTTCTACTAGCAGACAGTCATAATTGTACGGCGAGCGAGCGAAGCGAGCTGGGATCACGTAGTGATCCCAAAAGAATCACAACGTGATTCTTGGGGGTTGACGATCGAAGCGAGTAGGGTGTGTAACCCCCTAGTATACTGAAAATGTCTCCAATGAATGTTTTAATGTCTGGTAGATGTGAGAAAAGTCTTCCTTAATCAATGATAATATCATGACTTCGTTCCTGTTGGATCTTTCTAATATTCATGAGTCGTGCCAGGGTACTTTTGGTTATGAGCAATACTTTCGCACTAAGTCGATAGGTTTGAAAGCCTGTAGATAATCAACCCCTTTTGTTCATTCAAATGTCCCAGCGTAGTATAAATGTTTCTATACCTTCCTTGAAGAACGAAGCCTAATGATGGAACTACTCTTCCATCGTCGTGTGTATGGATTCTACGCTAACGTTCACACCAGCTGACATCGTATGTATGTATTATTATTCTTAATCCACCAGGAGGGAACCGACCTGATGAGGTATCAGTTGGATCTTCTGGTTATGAACAATACTTTCGCACCAGGTCCATAGGTTTTCAGTACTGGGCTTGATGAAAACAAAGGGTTTCTTTACTGGGCAGTGTGCTGCGTATTGGTCCAGATTTCATTTATTTCCTCAAACATAACGATCGTGTGAACATAGTCCGAACCGATTGGTCACAAAGGGCGCATGGCATGTGATGAACTGATTGGACAATGCACCAATGCAGCGATTCGCCGTCATGTATCCAACCACACGAGAATTTCTTTCTACATCGATTACGGGCTCCTGTTTTGTTCGAAGGACGCCTACTATACTTTGTCGGCCACCCCAAAACTGGACATGCCACTTGAAGACAGTGCTTTATTGGAAGCACGCTTCTCAAAACATGACTTCCATTTGATGACAAATTTCACTTCCCATCACACCATCTTTGATGAAAATCGAACAACGCCATACTTCACGTGCTCGGATACATCCATCACATATCTCTGCTGTAATATGTTTCCTACGCCGCCTATTCATCTCTGAAAATTCACACGTTATGCATAGTTTTGTCACATTGTCAGCTCAGCTACATTGCTATCTCGTGGCCTTATGACAAATATTCCCGAAGTTACAAGCTTTGTCTATGATTCACTTGAATGACACATATAAATGTATTTAATCGGTGATGTTCTATACTTTGCGATTGATTTGTTAAACCTCTCCGTATTTGAAATATGGAATTTTGCTATCCCTTGTTCATTCACTTCTAAATGAGCTATAGTTCTGAAAATTTTTACAAATGCATGTACCTGATAACAATACAATATGTTGGAAATTTTTTGAGCTTTATTATCGATATATAATATTAGAAAAATTCTATGTTACTGTGCGAATCATTTTAATTCAATGCTGATTCCATGTGCATGGCACCATCTGTTTGTAAATTTGAGAAGACATTTTATTTAAAATTTCCTTATTTTTAAAATAATGAGTTACGAAATATATTATTGATGAAATGAATAAAATAATGAAATAAGAAATGTAAAAAATACACCCTTTTATTTGTGTCTGAAAAGGATAAAATAGCTCTTTTATTAAAAATAAGGGCTTCAATTGAAATTTTAAAGTGTGTGTTGCTGAAACGAGTACTCTAATGATATTAATTCATGGTGATCACCATAAGAAAGAAAATCCCTAAACATTCAATAAAATCAAAATACATTTTAAATTAGATGAAAATTCGTGCTTGCAAAGAATATATCTTTGCCGCACCCTTTTAAGATTTAGTTCTGATAAAATATTTTCGATAAATTAAATTACTCTCTACTGTCAAACACAAACAAACATACATAGATAACAAAGCGTATTATTGAAAAAAAATTAGTTTTTTTAATTCTCTTTTTCAAGGTATCTTTCTTCATTTGAGATTTAGTTCGTGTTATAAAGATATAGGTATACGCCATATATTTCAATCGGTGAAAATGTTAAATTTTCTTAGAAATATTATATTTTCTTTGTTATTTATCAGGTTTTTGTATTCAATTAAACCAAATATTTGTAATATATTCAAAGTGACTTTGTTTAATAATAAAAATTTGCATATTTTAGCATATAATGTACTTGGCTTTAGTAGTGGGAATTTATGAAAACCTTCTAAGCGCCAAAGTTATTTTGATGTCATAAACTTTTAAAAAGGTAATTTTTAATGTGAATAAGCATAAACATTTGGAATTTAATCATAAGAAATAACATAATAAGAAAATATTTTACTAGGAATTTTAAGAAAATATGATTTAAACATGATTTATTGGCTTTTGAACTGAATATAAAAACAGTTCGATTCTTATAGTTTAATTTTATTGTTTTAAACTGTTAGAAATTGCATCGATATTTTCTTTGGTATGTGTAAATTAAAGAATAATATTCACTTCTTCTGGCAATTGGCAACACGTCCTTTGTATTGAAATATTGATTAAAAAACCACAATCGAATATTTTTTAATTCTTTGAATGATGAGAACGCTTTAAAACTGAAGAAGATAATTAAACTTGCAGCTTTTTCTCCTGTCTTTTTTTCCTATGCAAGTTTTTAATTACGCTGCGTGATTTACGCCGTTAAACGCTTTTTAGGATAACATAAATTATAAGACCTTTCAGTCTCAAAGACCACTTCAAATAATGACTTTAAGATTTTTTAAAAAATATAAATGTCTTGATAAGAATCCCTCATTTATTTAAATAGCTGAGCGGTAGAAAAAAATCAACTTTCCGAATTACTCACTTTTTATTACTCTAATGTAGAGATCAAGCAAAGGATTTGTATAATGTTTGAAAAATTATTAAGAGTCTGATATTATTCAATGAAAAGTGAAATTACTTTTTGGTATGAGAAGAAGGTAGTTAGGAAGAAGTATCAATATTATTAAAACTTTGATGGTTTTGTGAATTTTTAGAGTGAAATAAAGCAATAAAATGCCCCTGGTCCTAATTTCTTTTCTGATTCTTTCTTATTTTTTACTGTCTTACGGCGGTGAAGCTTCAAAGTGTGAAATCCGTTTTCACTCTGATGAGTTCTAGAAATGATGTTCACTAAATATTTATTGAATGTTTGAAAGACTTAAATCATGTGTGACAGTAGAAGTGTCCTTATCATGATGCACTATTTCATTTTTCTTTGAGCTTAAAAATAAGGTTTATAAAACATAATTTTTTTTCTTACGCTAACTGCGATAAATTACTGAATTTATAAGAATTTCCCTTATATGAGCGAAAAAAGCAACTTTATTATGTTTGTTGAGAATGGATGTTGAGAGGAAATGTCACAGGAATTTTATGAATTCATATATAATTTGAATTAGTTTATTAAATCGTTTAATATGCGAGCACATAAACTAGACAACCCTAATAACACAAGACGCTGTACAATATTGTTACGATATCTTCGCGATATTGTACGGCATTCAGAATACCGGACAACGTCGTAGAGATACCGTGCAATATCTTGTGCTAATAGGGCAACGCATAATTATATTTTTGCAAATGCATAATTACACGTAATGATGAAAATTAGAAGGTGCAACCAACAAGTAGGGTGAATCACCCCTCAAATCGAAAATAGGAGCAACCCTATTATCAGCGACACCTTCGTCATGTTCTTTAACATTCAGTTAACAGTATTGCATGGTTTCGTGCAACTGTGAGTCTTGATATGTTTTTTTATCGACTATTGTCTGTGCTGTGGTTCTGCTACCTTGTGACGGAGAAGAATATCAATTCGAAATTCTTGTACAAATTGGGTAAATCAGCAGGCCAAAGTCGTGCAATGCTGAAGCAGGTGTATGGAGATAACACCGTGATCTTTAACCCTTTGACTACTAAAAGTTCTCAAAATCTGAGTATGGATTCGTCCGCCCCTTTCCCTTTTTCGCCTCACTACGGGTGGTGGGAGATATGAATGGCAGGCTTTCATCTCTCCTCTAAGGGTCCCTTTAATGACCACACGCCCAATTGCCTTCTCCCCCTTTCGGAACAGCAACCGGCAGAAATCCTCCCCACTAATATAGAAGTCACATGGCCGGTTGCGGCCGGCTTAAGAGTCAGAGTGTTAAGACTTTCAACACGTGGTTTAACTCTTTGGACCCGGTTAGAGTGAGAATCCAAGTGCTTCAGAAACTGGAGTAAATTTTCATTCATGGAATCAGAATGAAATCCGCCCTTTCTCTACAGAAATTCCAGAAGGACGACACCCTCGGTTGCGCAATCAATTGTCAACAATGAAAGGAACTAATTTCCTCCCGTGAAATTCACCCAGGCGCTCGAAACCGCCCGAGTCCGGCCTGTGACGAATGAGGCGGTTTGAGGCGGGATAGGACTCATAGGGTTAAAAAGTTTATTGATGCGCGTGAAAGCGTCGAAGACGAGCATCGGAGTGGGCGGCCCGCCGCGGCAGATAATACACGGCGGCATAACACTACGCTTGTAAAGCGGTTTCTGCCTCAACATGGGGTTAATGAATGCCGCCCCATCCGTATTCTCCAGACCTGTCACTAGCAGACTTTTTCCTGTTTCCTAAACTTAAAGAGGCTCTAAAAGAACGATGGTTTACAGACGTTAGCACATTGAACCTTCTGTGACACGGAAATTGAAAGCTCTACTAGTGGAGGAGTTTTCAAGAGCTTCCGACGATTTTTACACAGGTTGTCAGAGGTGCAAAGTATATTTCGGGGACTATTGCCATCTCCATACACATGCTTCAGAAATCCATGGCTTTGGCCTGTTGATTTACCCAATTTGTACAAGGATTTCAAATTGATTTTCTGCTCCATGACAAGGCCACAAAACCACCGCATAGACAACAGTCGATAAAAAACTTATCAAGACTCATAGGCTCACGAAACCATGCAATACTGTTAACTGAATATTACAGAACACGACGAATGTGTCGCTGATAATATGGTTGTTCCCGTTTTCGATTTGAGGGGTGATTCATCCTACTTATTGGTCACACCTTTTAAAAGAAAATTTCAGGAGAATTATATATAAACAACAGGAAATCTTCTCCAAATTGGTTTGTTATGTATTACGAATTCTGTTCATTTTTTGTGCTTCCTCAGTTGTATAACTTGAATGAAACATTAATGTATTCATTTCATATTTTGCAGAAGTATTTTAAACTTTCTAGGTATAAACATTTTATGTGCTTCAAAATTTTCGATAATTATGAATTATTTTGTTAATTATTGGTAATTCTGAACATTTGGAATTTAATGAGTACAATTATTAACATGTATATCTTTTCATCGCAGGAGAACAGAAAATATCTTGAATACTTAGAGAAATAGTATAATCCATTATTAGTATCGTGTATATCTGATGATATATCATTTGAAACGCATAATGAAATAGATTAGTTATTCATATGAAAATACAGTTCAGCACTGCGGACATGAACTGTATAGTGGCAATTTTGTCAAAAAACTCATCGTGTGAATATAAATTGATTGTGATCTGTCAAATCACTCAATGTATCATAGGAAAATATCTACTGTTGATAAGAACCCAAGCATCGTTGACATATGCACTGGTGAACAAACGCTAAGGACCCTTTTTTAAGATTTCGAAAAATTTGAAGTGAGTAAGGAATACAATGGTTCGCAATGAGTTGCGGAGAATCGTGGGATATACAGTCGTCGGAACTCAGATTTTAGAGTAAAGAATCGGTCATTTAGGGGACCGTCCACAAATTGATGAAGACTCAAATTATTTTGGCCATCCCGTTTTACAGAAAGCTTATAATGAGTTGAAACTTTAGTCAAAGGTTTTGGTTGATGTCCTTAATATTTACATGTATTTTCGTAAAATTAGCATGAAAATTCGAGGCGATATAAAGTTCTTTTTTTTTAAATCCCAAATTTTTATGTTTGTTTTTTGCTTATAACATGTAGAGTTTTCAACTAAATTGTACGAAACATACAGGATATTTGGCAATATGTTAACGAAGCATGATTCAAAGTTTGAATTAAATACTTTGAATATTGAAAAAAAATGTGAATACGTAGTAAATAGATTTTTCCTGCGCATGCTCGAAAAGTATTGTATTTTTTCTTTAATAACTTCAGATCCATATATAGAGAGCAAATTATATGAAAATTCCAGTTCAATACCGTTAATATTCAGAAAGTTATCGGTATTGCAGCGATGTGAATTTCTGTATACTCTAAGCGAAGCTTGATGATAAGGGTCCATGCGCAAACTGACATTTATTAAACTTGAATCCTCGAATAGTTACCATCAAAATGCAATTCATATATTTAATTTATTAGTAAACATTTGTATTCAGCATATTCAACTTTCATCAAATTTAATATTACTTTTTGAAGATTCAAGATTCTGAAGATAAGTTGCTCTATATATCTGGCTCTGAAGTTATAAAAAAAAATTACTCTGCATCCGCAGTAAAAAATTATTTTCTATAAGTATTCATATTTCTTTAATATTCAAATAATTTAATTCAAATTTTGACTCAATGCTTATTTTACATATTGTCAAATATTCTGTAAGTTTCGTATAGTCTTTGAAAACTACTTGTTATAAGCAAATAAATATATGGAAAAATTGGGATTTAGAAAAAAAAGCATCTCCTGGAATATTTATGTTACTGTTACGAAAATTTATTTAAATATTATGGACATGAACCAAAACCATTGACTAAAGTTCCAACTCATTATCAGCTTTCTGTGAAACGGGTTGGACCAAAATAATATTCGTCTTCATCAATTTGTGGACGGTCCCCTAAATGTCCGAAAGACCGAATCTTCACTCTAAAATGTGACTTCTGGCGATTGAATGTCCCACGATTCTCCGCAAATCATTGCAAACCATTGTATTCATATTAAGTCCAAATTTTTCGAAAACTTAAAAATGAACCTTATTTATCCATCAGTGTACTTTCGAATTGTGGTTTTGAGCGTCACAAAAATAACCAAAAATGAAATTGCTCCTAAGGGCTCATAACGCCCTTCCGAAATGTGTATGTGTTGCAATTAATATGATTAATTGGTTATTACAAATAATAACCGGTCAATGTGATAAATCATTTACAATACATCCCCGGTTAACCGAACGGAAGAAGGGAAAGTCGTTTCGGATAACGATTGTTTTCTGTTAAGCCATGAACATCTGTTACTATTGTGTATCTAATTACAGTATGTAATTCTGAAATGTTTTCAGTGTAAAACGAATTCAAAATTATTTTGTAGGCTACAATTATGTTCTTTATTAAAGTTAAACCTCTGTCTGGCACTATATTTGCACCAACGAGAATGGGCGCAATGCGCCTGACAAGGACAGGTAAACAATATCTTAATTAATGTTGTTAATACCTATTAATTTTAATTTTAACATTCTAAAATTAATCACTAACATTTTTTGTGAAGGCTTAGAGGAAGAAAATGGAGATATCGTTGCAAAAAATTCTCGCCTTCGCGTTTATTTCCGTAGAGTAAAAGTACATGATTTTTGGATTTGCGATTTCAGACATTTTGGGTACTCCGGGATTCGGTTAACCCGATTTCGGTTAGTCGAGATTTTACTGTATTACTTTTGCCAGTACTAATTGATAGTAATCGGCCAGTGCGATAATATGATGCATCAATTTAACCGATTATTATTCATAGAAATCGGCCAGTCGATAATTTGAGGCATCAATTTAACCGGTTATTATTCATAGTAATCAGCCAGTGGGATAATTTGATGCATCAATTTAACCGGTTATTATTAATAGTAATCGTCCATTGCGATAATTTGATGCATCAATTTAACCGGTTATTATTCATAATAATTGGTTAATCACATTAACAGTAACATATGTGCCAAATTTGGTAGCTCTAGATTAAACAGTCTATCCTGTAGAGTGCCAACAGGCAGACAAAAGCATTCGCTTCTATTATTAGTAGAGATATATATACTTAGTTATGTGATTTCTTTATATACAAAACTATTACAGAAAGTTACTTCTGAATCAATGGAAACAAACATTTTGTAGCTTTGTATACGAAATTAAGCAAAATAATGATAGAGATAGAGAGTAATAAATTTGCATTCTTTTATTTTATTCTATACCGTTTCATGATGAATACATCTTCTGATAAAACCTTACATAATAACAGTAACATGTGAAAAAAAATTAAAATTTTAAAAATAATTTTTAAAATAAATTAAATTTTTAAGTAAAACTTAATTCATCTGATAATAAAGTCCAGTAAACACCTTTGAAATTTGATGACATTTTGTTAGTCTATTTGTCGAAAGATAAAATTATAATAAAATTATTTTAGGAAAATGAAGGTAATTTCAAGTAGAAAGCAGGATATTTAGAGTTTTGTATAATTTTTACAAGATAGCATTTTCTCAACTTTCAAGATGTAAATATTTTTCAACAGAATATAGTTAGTGCTTTCGTAAAAATGAACTGTAACTATTTCGTACATATAATCTAACATCACAAGTATGCATTATTTTCCTGTTATGCTGGAAATTACAAGCTATTAATCTTTTTTAATATCTTTTACATAAATAATTCCCCAAGCGTATAATTAAAATTTGCTTAAAATTATTAATTATGTGACTTATTAAGCTTTTAGGAGTACTTAAAATTACGAAAGGAAATTATGATTCTTATCATTCAAAAAAGCGGGAGTACAAGAATATATGCTACACTAAGCATACTTTTTTTTATATTTCTAAACACGATAAAAGTCTTTTGAGTCATTATGTTAAAGCAATAATATGAACATTTATGTGTTTGAAGCCACTTGCTGAGATTTATTAAACTAGTAAGAGGGCAGCAATTGCAACAAAATAGCATTATATGTACTCATTAGAGAAGAGAGAAAAATTCATGTTCTGTCTGGCACAAATTCCGAATATTATATTAATAATAATAAAATATTTTCATGGAAATTTTTTCGGAAATGTTCCGACTTGATTTAATCTTTTAGTGAGGCATCAATGTCTTTAAAAAGTTGTGAGAGGGAAATTCTTCTCATTTTCCCCACTCTATTAACTAGCTTATGCTTTTTTACACAAACAATTCATTTCACCAACAATGATAAAAATTAGATATTAAGGAATTTGCATGTCATATAACCATTTTTAGGAAATGCATAAAATGATTATAAATTTTCTTGTGTCGTAAATTGATTTTGATAATTGTTAATTCATATTTCTAAACCGAAATCCAAGCCGGCTAATGGGTTCTTTTGGTAAATATACTCGCTTTTTATGAAAAAAGTATAACTATATACCAGAGAAAAATCAAATTACACTAAATTATTATTCTAATATTCTATATTTTAATAATTTCAAACTCAGATTTTTCATACAAATTTATACAATTATACAAATACTAGCTGTTACCCGCGACTTCGTGCGCGAAGAATTTGAATTATTCTTTTTTTTTAATTCACGAATGTAAATGTTTTGTTGCATTTTGAAAGGGGAAAGTAAAAGTTCTGTCTGTTGATAATACTTAATTGGACAGCTGACAGGAGTGTACTGTACACGTATGCTGATATAGTTATGTAAATTGTTTATCTATGATAATATACTTTTGTATACCACGTTATTTGCACGGATGTAGAGGTTGTGTGGGCTGTACACACGTGAACAGGCCACATAAAGTTGTCCATGCGAAAAATATGATTTTTCTAAATGTACGCCTGACACTTTCAGTGTCTGGCCCTGAGCCTGGCAAATGATAATTTAAAGGGATTTGTTACCTTTTGAACTCAGATGATAAATCCTTCGGTGTTATCGGAAGGCGTGGAATTAAAACACTTTCTCTTCTCCCTATATCAGTCATAACAGTAGCTTTCATGACGTTTGTACCTAGGTGTGTAATTTGTAACCGTGTGCCATTGCGCAGTCTCTGTATATCGAGGTTACGTATTAGTAGTACTGGCACACCGACTATCAATCTCGGCTTGTCGGAAGGTGCCCCTGACAATTCTAAGATCTTGAAGAGCACTATAGAATATGATGTTCCTTGTTAATGCTCATTACCGTATCTACAGAAGGATATTCTGTAATATCTCATTGTGAAAATTAAACAAAACATCGAGAGTATAATTCACTAATGTCATTGGATCACTGTGTAACCGTATTAAAAGCTGTAAATGCTACCACAACAGGAAACCGAAAGCGTAAATTCTCCTTTGTTGTTTATGGTCAAAGAAAGCAATATTTTCTTATATTAATTTTAACACTGGCAAAAGCCAGCGCGCGAAACAGTAATTTGGCTTGAATTTAATACTATAGGAATAAAAAGTATTGTTAGAAATTACGTTAAAAAAATATTTTTAAACCTTCATAGCAATCAGAGAAAACATTTCATCGCAATGGAATTAATAGCGTTAAAAAGATCATTTTCTGGTCTTTAAAATGGTATAAAAATAATTGTTGTCTATTAAAGATTTCAGAAGTTGTTGGCAAAAAACGTCGAAGCATTAGGTTTAAAAGCGGCTAATGTTCGTTATTTAATTAAATATCTTAAGAACTAATTAACTCTGAAAGTTGAAAATAGCACCTTGTGTGTAAATTTCATGTCGCTACCGTTCACCGTTTAGTAGGAGTTCTTGTGACCGACCAATCGACCGACAGACAGACAGATACATGTAATTTCTGCCTTGTTTTATAGATATTTATAAACATAAGCAAAATTTTCAGAAAAAAAGATAAATTAGTTCAAAGTCTAACCGTTTCCTAGCAGCGAAATAGGTATAAATTTGCGTTATTTCAAAATCGTCTGCACGTAAAAAATTATTAAGCTTTAAAAAATAAATAAAAATTGAAGGAAAAATGTCGCAGAAATAAAAGTAATATCATTGAAAAGGCAAAGGTTTTAACTTTAAGATGGTATAAAAATAATTTTTATCGGACTATTTGTTCCGAAGTTACAGCGGAAAAAAGGATTACGTGATAGTTGATTTTAAAAATAATTTATTCCACATGTTTTCGCATTCCTGAAGGATCATGTGACAGTTGATTGAAAAATAAAAATCTTCATCGCGAATCGCGGAGTCAATGGGCTTTCTTTGCTAACTATTTTTAATCTGTAGTCAAAAATAATTAATTTAACGTGATTTCACCTAGCCTGTGTCCGTTCTTGGGTTTCAAGCTACAACTCTGCTAATTTCATAAATCGGTTTTTGTGGTTTAGGTCGTGAAAGCTTACAGACAGACGAACACACTTTGCATTTATTATATTGTAGGGATTATATATATATATGACAGAGCGCTCGCAAATATTTTTCAATTTATTAGTTTTTGTCTATTTTCTTGCCATTGTGTCTCGAATGTTTTTGAATGTTGTGCTTTTGTCTCTTTGATATCCTTAATCATCAATAAATGCGAAAGTGTGTCTCTGCTTGCTTTCACGATCAAACCACAAAACCTATTTGGATGAAAATTAGCAGAGTTGTACTTGAAACCCAGAACGGACACAGGCTAGGTGAAATCACGTAAATTAATTATTTTTGACTACAGATTAAAAATAGTTAACAAAGAAAGCCATTGACTCCGCGATTCGATGAAGATTTTATTTTCAATCAACTGTCACATGATCCTTCAGGAATGCGAAAACATGTGGAATAAATTATTTTAAAATCAACTATCACGTAATCCTTTTTTTCTGTACTCGAACAAATAGTCCGATAAAAATTATTTTAACCATCCAAAGTAAACTTTTCCTTTTCAATGATATTATTATATTTCTGTACGTTTTTCTTCAATTTTATTCATTTTTTTAAGGTTTTAATATTTTTTTGCGTGCAGATGATTTTGAAATAACGCAAATTATACCTACTTCGATGCTAGGAAACGGTTAGACTTTAACCAATTTATCTTTTTCTGAAAATTTGCTTATGTTTATAAACTATCTAAAAACAAGGCAGAAATACATGTATCCGTCTGTCTGTCGGTCGATTGGTCGGTCATAGAACTCCTCTAAACGGTAAACGTTAGCGTCGAAATTTACACAGGGTGCTATTTTCAACTTTCAAATTAGTAGTTCTTAAGATATTTAATTTAAAAACGAACATTAGCCGCTTTAACCTATTGCTTAGACGTTTTTTGCCAACAACTTCGAAATCTTTATTAGACAACAATTATTTTTATGCCATTTAAGACCAGAAAATGATCTTTTTAATGCTATTAATTACATTGCATGAAATGCTTTCTCTGATTGCTTATTAAGGTTTAAAATATTTTTTTAACGTAATTTGTAACAAGTCTTTTATTCTTAAAATAAATTCAAATAAATTACTGTTTCGCGCGGGCTTTACCAGTTAATATAAGAAAATATTGCTTTCTTTGACCATTAACAGCAAAGGAGACTTTACACTTCCGGTTTCCTGTTGTCGTAGCATTTGCAGCTTTTAATGCGGTTACACAGCGATCCAATGACTTTAGTGAATTATTTTCTCGGTGTTTTGTTTAACTTTCACAGTGAGGTATCACAGAATATCCATCTGTAGATACGGTAATGGGCGTTAACAAGGAACATCATATACTGTAGAGCTCTTCAACATCTTAGAATTGTCAGGGCACCTTCCGACAAGCCGAGATTGAATGCCGTTGTGCCAGTACTACTAATACGCAACTTCGATATACCGAGTCTGCGCAATGGCACACGGTCGCAAATTACACATCAATGTCCAAACGTCATGAAAGCTACTGATATGACTTATATAGGGAGAAGAGAGAGTATTTTGATTCCACGCCTTCCGATAATGCCGAAGGATTTATCATCTCAGTTCAGAAGGCAACAAATCCGTTTAAAAATGTCATTTGCCAGGCTCAGGGCCAGATACTGAAAGTGGCAGATGTACATTTAGAAAAACCATATTTTTCCCATGGGCAACTATATGTGGCCTGTTCACGTGTGTACAGTCCACACAACCTCTACATCCGTGCAAATAACGTGGTATACAAAAGTATATTAGCATAGGTAAACAATTTACATAACTATATCAGCATACATGTACAGTACACTCCTGTCATCCGTCCAATTAAGTCTTATAAACCGTCAGAACTTTTCCTTTCCCCTTTCAAAATGCAACAAAACATTTACATCCGTGAATTAAAAAAAAAGAATAATTCAAATTCTTCGCGCACGAAGTCGCGGGTAACAGCTAGTATATATATATATATATATCTTTCTGACTGTCTGTAAAAAACAATTGTTGGTTGTCACAATTGTACCGCAATTAACTGTTCTCTATAATCTATTTTTTCACTCTGGTAGGTATGTAATAAAATCTTTTATAATGACGTTGTTCTTAAAGAATGAACATGAGAAGTAATAAGCAGATTTCAGCTGTCATTGACAATTATAAGACTTAAAAACGATAATAACGCATCTAGTAAACTAGTGACACCTACTGAACTGACTGAGCTATTCATGATTATTAATAACACATTCATCCATGATTTGCTAATCTAATATAACATTCAAGTACTTCAATATTTGTGTGAATAGCAAAATTCAAATACTTTACATTTGTTGCTTTATAATTGCAGATGAATAAATCACCTTTATTTATCAAACGAAAACTTTCAATAAAAAAATTATACAGGGCATTTGTCGTTTGTGAAGGGAATTACAATTAATCTAATAAATTACTTTTTTCATAAGTCACATTCCCTTTTAAACTTTTGGTACGTGATGTGGCAAAGAATGAAGAATATAAATTATGGTAAATGCGGTCACATGGAGCTATAAAACTTTAAATTATAAATTTTATTGAAAGTGGTACACTAAATTATTTAGCATGCTTTTAGACTTTTATATTTCCCGTTATAAACAAAGAAAATTTCAACGTAAAGATTGTGAAATTTTAAATATGAAAATAATGGAGTTAGAATTATATATAATAACTTTCCTATAAATTTTTATTTCCTTCCTTCAATGAAATTTTATGACTTTCACATTTTATCCAATTAAGAGACATTATTCGTACAGAGCATTTAAATTTGAAATTAACTGCTGTGTCTTAATAAGAGTAAAATGTTATGTTTTCCTGGTATTAAAGCAAGTAATGTTTTATTTATAATAAAATTTTAAATTTTTTCTATCATATAATTTATTTTTTGAGTTATTATCTTAAACCGTTATTAATCTCTTAAGAAATTTATGAAGTTATTCTGATTTTACTTCACAGGAACGAACAAAATCTCAGTATTATTATAAATGGAATACTCTAGAAACAAGACAGAAACCAGCACAACGGCTTCGAAATTTTTAATTATGCCTTAAGTTAAAAAAATCAATTGAGAAGTTTATTTTCCTGTTTTTGATCACAGATGTATTTTGCAAATTTGATTATATTTTCCGTAAAACTTGAACTTCAACGAGTTATTTGAAAGCCTTAACAAAGTAAATGCTTTCGTTTAATCTTAATTTTCTTTAGAAATTCAAAAAATATAATATTTTGCTAATTATAAAATCTTGTTATTGGTAAAATTCCTAAAAGCTTATTATATTCTATAATTTTGTTTTGATGTTATAAGTTAATTAAATTTGTCGATAATTATAAGATTTAGGACATATTTAAGAAAATTATATAAAATTTGGAACTAGCTACTTGCTTTGTTTTACTTTGATTCATTGCAAATTTTATTTTTAAATAGGAAGTTAATTAATTTTTTTATAATATTTGCGCAGTTTGACATGAAATTTAAAAATTGCAATTCGTTTTCAATTTTAAAAAGATCTGCAATCAAAATAGATTTTATTACGGAAATATCCTTGAGAACATTCTTGTGACATGATGCATTCTGCAGTCGATAGTGTGATTTTTAGAACATTCATGGTATAAGATTTTCAGACAAGTTGTGCACTGAATAGTCAACAAGACGTTTGGAAATGTATAAAAAGTCGGTTAAATGTTGAAAATGAGATGTAACTACTAAAAAACTATTTCCCATTACATTTTCGTCAATCACATGAAACGTTCCTTTATTGAGTTTTCAGGACAACTTTACTGATCAAATTCAGGCCTCATCACCACTTTTGACTCTGGTAGCAAAGTGTGCACTTTCTTTTTCTTAATAAATGATTCCCCAAGGTTTAAATAGTAAATATGTATTTGAAATGTCGGTGCGTAATTTTCAGCATTTCTTTATAACTGATCTCTAAACAACTATGCTTTAATTATAATCACCTTGTATTAAGCAAGTTTAAAAGCTTTTGATTATTGGAATCACGCATGAATATTTAAAAAAGTCCAAATAAATATATTATCTAAACTAGTTTAAGTTTTGTTATTAATTATTATCTTTGCCTTTGACTTCGTGGACATCAGCTTTATTTTATACCTTCGGTAGCTACACAATCGTAGCATTGAATACAAATAGTAATCCTATTCGTCGCGAAAGGATCTGGACAGAATTTTATATTGGAAAAACTAGCACCTTCTAGCACTAAGAAGAGTTCAAACCAGCTTAAAAATTCGAAAGCATAATATTTGTTTCTTTACCCGTCAGCACACGCATGGGGTCTTTTTGACCCCACCATTTCTCTTCTATTAAAATTTGCTACATCTTTACCTTCATTGGGGAGCAAGAAGAAAAGGATAAGAGCAGCATTAACCGGTGAAATGGGGTTTCTCTCTTTCTGTTGGGGGGCTTAGGATCAAACTAACCCGTGCGTGTGCCAGCGTTTAGGAATTATTCAATGTTATGGCTATGACAGCGTACGAACGTTCGTAGCAGAGAAGAAAGGATACAGAACAAATATGGAATGACTAAGATAAGTTGAACATTCATTTTTCGTATTAAAAATCGCATTTGGGACTTAATTGCAAGTTATTTGTTCGAAAACATGTTCTATTACTTTGACCATATTATATTTTTGTACAAATAGCCAATAAAATACGCAGTAAGTGTCTAAAAATTTGGGGTCAAAATGACCCCGCATGTGCTAATGTTCCAAAAATGGGTTCGTGTGCTGAAGCGTTAAGATTGCAACAAAACATCTACTTTGTAAGCTTTAAATCCGTAGAACTTAGAACAAAAATATTCTTATTTTTCATCTCACCCATCTAAAACTTATGCTGGAACTAACGTTGAATACAGATATTGTTAAAGATGGTTAATCGATATTTAAAGATGGGAGACTGATTTTTACGCACGATAAGCAAGAATAAGCTTTAATGTAATACTCAATAGCGGAATGATGTCTTGCACGCTACCTCTGGCATTTGCTTTAACTATTAATAGTTTAATAACAAACACGTAGGTGAGAAACGGATAACGCATTTTATTACATTTAGCACGCAAAGGTAATTCTTTTTTTGAATACCACAACTATACAAATATAAATATTAATAATAGAAAGGCCAGACAAAATCAGATTTCTGGTATTCCATAGGGAGCTACACAATCATAGCGTTGCATACAAATTGCAATCCTATTTGTCGCAAAAGGATCTCGGCAGAATTTTATACAGAAAAATTATCCTTCTAGCACTAAGAAAAGTTCTAACCAGTTTAAAACTTCGAAGCCATAATATTTGTTCCTTAAGATTGCAACAGACATCTACTCTGTAAGCTTTAAATCCGTAGAACTCAGAATAAAAATATTCTTATCTTTCATCTCACCCATCTGAAACATATGCTGGAACTAACGTTGAATAAAGATATTGTTAAAGACGGTTAATCGATATTTAAAGCTGGGAGACTGATTTTTACGCACGATAAGCAAGAATAAGCTTTAATGTAATACTCAATAGCGGAATGATGTCTTGCACGCTACCTCTGGCATTTGCTTTAACTATTAATAGTTTAATAACAAACACGTAGGTGAGAAACTGGTAACTCATTTTATTACATTTAGCACGGAAAGGTAGTTCTTTTTCGAATGTCACAAAAATAAATATTAATAATAAAAAGCCACACAATTATTATGCCGATTCACTTGTAGAATAAAACGTGTTTGTATTTTTGCTAATCAAGAGAACTCTAAAAGCAGCACATATCCCGAATTTTTCATACTTTCTTACTAAAGAAAATCCATTCATGTGACTTATATTCTGATTGATTATGTTTTTGCTGATTATGGTAAATAGATTAAATTTGACTAAAGCTCTTAAATATTATGTTTAATCCAAAAATGTTGGCTTATTTTGAAGAACAATGTTTTCAAAGATAGCATGTATGCTATAGCGTATATAGTAGATCGATTGATGTAAAATTAGCTAACAGAAAAAAACTCCTACCATAGGAGAAAATGACAAACGATAATAGATACAAAAAACCTAAAAATTAATTTGTTTTGTTCATATTCTATTTAATCGATTAAATCATGGATATACTCTTTATATAACACCTATTAAATTTATTAAATCTCAAACTCAATTTGAAATTATTATAGTTATTAAAGAATATTTAACCACTAAGGCTTGAACTATTTTAAATATCTGATATTTATTAAAGATTATATGTTATCAATGTATCTTATTGCTTTAATAATTCATTATTTCCAACATTTTTGAGTTAAAAGATTTTCTTCAAAAATTGTTTATAAGAGATTCTTTTTATTCTTTTCTAGACAAAAATAAACATATTTTTAAGAAACTTGCATATCGCTTTGCATAATAACATGTGGAGTCAATAAATTGCTAGATAATGATTATTTTACATAGCGTTAGACTAGTAGAGTTTGTATTGAGTTCTTAGGGCTCTTACAAGGCTTTTGATACAACATAAACAGTTTTAATAAACTACCAGTTTTGCTTCAGCATCGTCTTCAACAAATCATTATAAGTTTTATATATCAAAATTTGTTTCATCTAGGAAAGATTTATACAAGCAAACATTTTCTCTTGGAAGAAAGCAGCTATTCACTGGTCACTTTTTTTCCGTCTGAATATTGTTTCTTTTTAAAGAAACTCCAGTAATGCGTTTTAGTGATTTTGATTTAGCTGCTTGAGTTATTGTTTTTTAAAGTGCAATTTGGAAAAGGATACGGAAACGTTCTTAGGTTGCTCGTTTCTTAAAAAGGATAACCTTTCTCGATTTGATTTCTGTGTAGGTTGAAAAATATCGAAGTACTCTTCTAAATATTTAAACGTACATTGGTGGGTGGATTTTGTAATAGAAGAAAGTATTGAATAGAAATGTACCGAAAAACAAACATATGCTTTCTGAAGAACCTATAACTTTTCGGTTCTTTCTATTTTAAGATTCTACTATAGTACTATAGAAAACTGTTCGTACAAATGATACAAAATATCTTACTAATATATTTTTCGGTTTTCTTTTAGTTATTAAAAGAAAGTAATGAATTTCTTTTAGTAATGTTTTTGCGCATGCGGTAAATAGGATTGGAAATGAAATCTTCGGGATTGAATTGTTGCATAATTAACTCTAACAGCATTTAAATTTAACCCATTAACGCCCAGCGTCCTCATTTGATGACAGTGAATAAAACAGTGTGTAGAATCTTTTCAATTTCTTAAAAATTATTTTTTATTTTTAACAATGGTAGATGATATTGCAATGAGCATTCCCCCAAATTTTTATGCAGCTGCTACTGTTTATAATTTCGTGATTTGTATCGCCGTTTTGCTATTTTTCAGGCCTTGCAGGTGTATTTGGTTTTCGCGCAGCTGCATCATCTAAAACAATTGAATAATTACATTTATTATAATACTTTATTTTAGAGCAGTGTGTTAACATATGATATTAAATTATTCTGTAATTTTGAAATTTGCCTTTTCGAAAATGATGTCGCATATTGATGTCCTCAACTGCAGCGAACTTTTATTCAAATTTTCAGAAACATGCTCTTTTGCGCTTTGTGCGTAATGATAGAATCAAAAACTCTCTCAAATTTTTAAAATTAAATAATCATATTTTATCTTTTTTCAGCCAAATCTCATAAGTTTATTAGGATTATTAATGAAGCTCGAGAGTATATGTTTTCAGAACAAATTGAAGCAAATATTATTGAAATTCCACCGGGTGTTGACGAGTTAACAGATGAAGAGGATTTTGATGATGAACATGCAACTATATCTTCAGTATCTGATATAGCAGGTACAGATGAGAAGGCCGTCTATTACCCCCGTACCCGTGACCAGACCGATCACTGAACGGTTTGATGGGCAAGGCACGGAAATTTTATTTAAGAAAAGAGGAAAACAAAATAAACAAAAAGAAATAAATATTTACACTATGTACAGCACAGCACATTTTCACTTTTACACTATTAGTTCGTAATAGTCTTCTTTTCTTTAGATGTTGCTATACCTTTCTTTTATGAAGGGGAGAATGTCGGCTGATTGAGCTTTTTAGTTCAGCTCGCTGGAATGTTTAAGGTTAGGGAGGCCGAAAAAGCTCTCTGTTTTCGCTTATGAATTTGACAATCCCACGAATTTTATGCATAGAGACGAGGTTATTGGCGACTCTTTTCAGCCATTCTTGTTTGAATTTTGGCACTGGCTTCCTCATATCCCAAGACACTGTAAAAATACACTCCGTAGCATAGTGAAGTGCAGTGCCAATTCCACCACAACTGTAATAATCGCTGTCAGACAGGTGAAACCTTTTGAGGTAGGCAGAGAAAGGTGATATCGTAGGTTACAGACAAAATGTGTCGAAGATCCTTCCAACATGCGGGCATTACTCACGTCAAGTCTGTCATCGAGGGTTAAAAGTCCTGAAGTTGGTACGGCATTGAAGCTCGAAAATCGGAGAGTCGAAATTAATGTCTTCCTTGGAATCTGGAATCGATTCAAAATTACTTCTGTCCCGGATGTGAAGTTTATAAACGGAATGCTAATATAACTAAATATTCTTAGTAAACATAAATGCAAAGCAAATGGCAGTTGTAGCCATAATAATTTTCGTTATCTCTCCCTTTCAATATGATTATCAAGTTAGTGAGATGATAAAAATTATTCATCGATGAATTTTGAATATCTTAAGCATCCCAACTCGCTAATTTAATGTTTTCTGGTATCGAAAATTGCACTGGTACTAGATTTTAACGATATTACTCTACTTCAGTTACTATTTCCTTAAATGATAAGTATTCGCAACATAACGCTTCATTTTAGGTTTAAAAATGGGTCACTGGCACGTATGCCGTTCTCTTCATATACTCACTTTTTTCAAATTACTTTAGTTACTCTTTCCTTAAATGATAAGTATTCGCAGCATAACGCTTCATTTTAGGTTTAAAAATGGGTCACTGGCACGTATGTCGTTCTCTTCATATACCCACTTTTTCAAATTAACAGAAGCATGATATTGTATACCATACATTAATGTTCAATTTTCAAGTTAACTAGGATTAATTTTGGAAGGATCTCTCACTTTTATATCGTGATCAAATAATGACTCGACATCTAAGGACTACCGATTTTCCAAACCACAATGCTAGACCAACCAAATATACTTTCCTAACAGTCTTTATGTTGATAGAAAACAGCATTTTAATGCTACTGAAGAAGAAAAAGAAAAACAAAACAAACAAAAATAAAGAAATATTTACACTATGTACAGCACAGGCATTTTCACTTTTACACTATTAGTTAGTAATAGTTTTATTTTCTTTATAAGTTGTTTTACCCTTCATTTTGGAAGGGGGTGGGAGATGTCAGGTAAGTTTGAGCTTGTTGGTCCATCTCTCTGGAAAGTAGAAGGCTAGGGAGGCCGGAAAAGATATCTGTTTTCGCTTATGAATTTGACAATCCCACGAATTTTATGCCTGGAGACGAGGTTATTGGCGACTCTTTTCAGTCATTCTTGTTCGAAGTTTGGCATTGGCTTCCTCATATGCCAAAAACACTGTGAAAATACACCCCGTAGAACGGTGAAATGCCTAGCCAATTCCACAGCAACTGCAATAATCGCTGTCAGACAGATGAAACCTTTTGCGGTAGGCAGGGAAAGGGCCATGTTGAGAGAAGAAGATAACATCCTCTCTAATCCAATTACCGCACGGAGACTAACTGAGGGCATGATGTTATAGATTTTCCTGCCTGTATCGCTATTCTTCCATGAGGTTTGCCACTCCTCAAACATGCTCTTCCAAAGGAGGCCTTTATTGTGCGGTTTAGGAATATAGCAGGTACAGCTGAAATCGAAATTAAAATAAATAAATGCATATTATCGATTTTGGCAAAGATTATGCGGACCACCTCCATCAGAAATGAAGTGTAAATAAAAAAAGAAAAAGTAGGACGGTAAAATGTTGATCCTGAGTATTAAAAATTGAATGAAGAAATAAGAATAAATAAAATTTCGGAAAGTCTTATTATCAAATGTGGCAGTTAAGTGTAATGTACATGCGTGAAAAACTTTCACTCAGGAAATATATGACATTATTCTAAATGAAAAGCTTAGATATGCTGCTGAAGTAAAAGATATTCCAGATTGCTCTTTACCAAAGAACTAGAAAATCACCCATCCTGGTATGACGGTGCAGATTGCCTCTTCATTCGAGAGATTTCCCATCAAATTTGACGTGTTTAAATAGATATATATGCGAGATAAATGTTTAACATTGATTGAAAACAAATAGAATAAACATATGTTTTATGACAGGAATTTTTTTTATTTATATATTATTTACATATTTCTTTATTCAAAAAGCAACATTCCGTAAACAACATTCCGTGTGAAGTATTTTTCGTTGTTTAACAATTTTCCTTGTACTTCAGATGTCTTTGTGTAAATTTTAACGTTGCCAAAAAATATTATAAAATTCTATCATCACGATTGCAATAAATAATCAGATGCATCATGGCGTCCAAACTCTAACGCATCACGCGCATGATATACCACTGACGTGATTTACTGCCTTCTATTGAAAAACGGAAATTAATTTGAAATATATGATTAATATAATTTAAAATTTCTCAGGAACTGTTGATCATAGCGAGATAAATTGTATATCAATCGATAGCAAATTTTCTTAATATTTCACTATTTTAGAGTTATTAAATTTGAAATTAGAACGAAAATTACTCTTTTAAATTATAATTACTGAAATTGAGGCAAAATGAAGGATCTCAAAAATGCTAGAATTTTCCCGATATCTCTATTAGGAGCGAAGATATACAGAATTTACTAGATATGTCTATGTGACGTCACATCCTGTCAGGAAAGGTATAAAAACCCGGGAGTTGCCGAGATGAGAAAATCGTCTTTGAACGTCTTCGGAGTTTGAAGAATCTCTTTTGAGACTTGTTCGCTTTGCGAGTTGCTCAGCTGTTAGACGTTGAGAGCTATTGTTCGTGCTATTGCTGTTATTGTTCGTGATTTTCTGTCTGCTGCTGTTATTAATTTATGCAAGTGCTATGTTTTCCTGTTACCTGTTACCTCCGGAATATTCGAGAATAAAGCTTCGTTTTTCATTATCCTGCTTGTTGGGCTGTTTTCACCTCACACACGCCGAACGATTTTCGTAACAATATTGATAATGCAAATATCTATTGTATCACTGGTAATGTATGTGTTTATGAAATCAATCAGATCGCATAATTAATATTATTATTATCCGAAAATACAGTAAAAATCAGTAATCTCCTACTAGTTTCGTATGATTTACAATGTGATGAAGGCTAGATTCATTCGCCGTATGAAATTATCCCTATAACTTGATTCAGAAACAATCACTCACGCTTACGATATTTTAAAGTACCATTTATCATATACTACTGTGCAAAGAGCAGTTATCAACTGCTAATATGCAAACACCAATTATCACCTACTATCGCATAATTACACAGGCTAGCAATGAAGAAATTGTCTTAGAGGTAATTAGTGTTTTTATTTATTTTATGATACTAACTATTTTAAAAATAATTTAGAAATTCCATCACTACAGTTTTATCACAAATCACAACTCTAATAAGTACATATTTCACATATTTAAGAGCAAAGTGATTTTATATGTATGAACTGATTGAACATATTCAGAGATTTTAGATAATAATTTTTATATAAAAATTTTATCCGAGAAAGAATACTTTATTATTTATTTGAGATTTTCTTCTAATCTAATAAACTGCCTGTGAAGCACAATAATAAAGACAGAGAAACAGATTAAAACCAGATCACCAGGTTATTCATGCATGTCTGTTCTTCCCTGATTTTCTTCTAATCTAATAAACTATCTGTCAAGCACAGTAATAAAGCCAAAGGAACAGATTAAAACCAAATCACCAGGTTATTGATGCATGTCTGTTCTTCCCTGATTTTATTCTAAT
>BGPR01007017.1:49970-74759 GCA_013235015.1 Araneus ventricosus | reverse complement strand
ATCAGTGACATGGTTTTAGTAAGAAGCGCGGTGGGCAAGGTATTTTTTCTACTCTCGTCGTATCTGACTTTAAAAAGTGACCAGAGTGGCGTAGCGGAAAATAGTGGAACCCGGAATTTTTTTTTATCCCACTCGTTTTCAGTGGTTTAACAAGCACAAATTTCGTCAAGGGTATGGTATTATTTTTGAGCCCTTTCATCATATTTTGCTTTAAAAATGATGTAAACGTAGTAATATTTTGACTCCGTGGAGCTCGGGGCATTCTTTTGCCCCCTGGTCACTGCGCCACTGATATTAGAACATCAGCGTTTCACCTTGTTTCAGCTGTGAAAACAGGACATGACCTAATTCAAAATCACTCTTATAAAAAACATTATTCTTGATTGCTTTTGGATAATACAATCATAAAATTTGATACGGATTAATAAAGGATTCCACTTCCCTAATTATTATTTTGTCTTATCACAGAAAATTATATATTAGATGATTGTTATGACACGATGATTATTTTAATTGTTAATTTAGTAAAGAATTTTTACACAGCTAATATAACGATGACAAGCAATTACAGTAATTTCCGAAATAAATAACAGTTCAAGGTATCCAGGCTAAAAATATCCATAAATATTGAAAGAATTAAATGTCATTAGTTATAAATTTAAGTTGTAGTAACGAAATAAACTCTCTCGGTTTATTTCAGGCTTATAAAGTACATTAAGATCATCACAAGTGTTTCTGGAGATGGATAAACGGTAACTAACTTCTTGTCAAACGTTTAGTTGCATTTGTGGTGTTACTGAATCTGCTGTAGAGATATATTGCTTCAAATAATCCAAATTGGAATCTTTTTGCTGATGCAAAAGCACTGAAGTACCAAGCAATGAAAAAAGCCTAATGGTGCTATGTCTGGTGATCTGGGAGGCCAGTCAGCGGTAATCAGTCTTTGTTCAATTCTTGAGGAAAGCAGTTCAATGCAGCTACTGACAGTGCACATGTGGCGTCTTTATAGGAAACTCACATAATAGAAATTAAAGCAATACCTTATCGACTTTTCTGATTAATCATCTTTTGTTTTCCCAATATAAACCACTGCGTTGGGATACTTTTTTTAGAATCCTGTCAATCGCACTAAGATTAAAACCCAGAAGTTTCTTAAAAATAACTTATCTAACATGGGTCAGTTTTGTAGCTTCATTATATAGGAAAGCGTGTGAAATTTATAAATCATTACAATATTTGGTGTTTCAATATCACCATTTAACAAATTTATAAAACATTAAAATCTTTTTCTTTTATTACTCAGACAAAAAGAAATGGCTACAGATGCCACATTCACGAAAGTTAAACCTGTGGTGTATTACTGGATGAATATATTAAGAAAAAGTTCATATGAAAGGTTGAAATCAGTTCTCTTAAAATATTTTTCATTATAATGAATTCTTTACGTAAAATAAAATTATATGACATCATGTAAGAACCAGAAATTCTCTTTAATAATTTAGTTCTAGGTTTGCTTAAACATTTCAACACGCCAAGGTGATAGTTATTTTTAAAACCCATGCCGCGAGCAACAGAGAATGAGGTCTCAATCATTCTACACAATTTGACGGGTGATATTATTCTAGCGTTGTATAAAAATAGCAAATAGCTTTATTGCAAAAAATATTCGAACTTATTCGCAGTCGTTTTATATAAGAAAACCGATTAAAAATAGCTCACGAGTTTCTACAGGAAAACTAAAAAATAGGTCGAGGTCTGGAGGTTAAAATGGTAACTTTATGAGCTGTTATCGCTTCTGCGAAATGCTATCCTTCATATTCCTCTGAACTAGGTCACGTTTGTGTTATGCAGAGAAATATTTCTGTGCGTTCAGGGATACACACACCTACTCATGTTAAATATATTGAAAATATTTCCAATATTTGGAGTCTAACGGTTTTGATTGAAGAGTGCATTCTGTTTCTGTTACATTCTAATTCTACAATCTAACGCCGATGCTCAGGCCTGCCCTTAAATGGATGCTAAAAGATTGGACAAATGACTCAGATCCATCTATGGATAAAGTCTATTGTTGCTCTATACAGTCATGTAATTTATTCGGTGGGGTATGATATGAATGTAACTCGTTTGCGCACAGCCCACTCACGTCTTTGTACACAGACTTCCTATTTTGTCATCAACCACTGATCTGCAATCACTATAATGATCTTCTTACCATACGTCACAAGTGATGGGTAGTATGGTTGGAGAACAGATGCAGAGCCAATTAATAACTAGATGCATTTCAGTTAGTTTAAGTCCTTTTTATTGCTGGACATGGACAAGTAAAATATTAAGTTTAAAATGAACATACAATTACAAGTCCTTCATCGGACACATTCCAACAGGCGTCTGAGCTACAAGTGTGTGCAATACCATGCAAGGTGACGCCATTCACTCATAATGTTCCACATCATATATGAGGAGGTAAATACTATGACCGTGAAATTATCCGAACAACAAGTTCCTTGATATCCATTGATGACACTTTACTTGAGACCACTCTTGTCTTTGAACAGAGAATTCCATGCATCCGCACTCATTGCAACAATCCCCTTACCACACTCCAGATTTTCCTCGATATTCATTGGTGACATTTTACTTGATGCCACTTACCTCTTCGCACAGATACTTGCTTGTCTTGTGATAAATCCTTTATCTGAAACTATTGTAATGATCTTCTTGCACTAACATCAGATTTTCCTTAATATTCAATGATGATACTTTACTTGATGTCATTCACTTCTACGATCAGAACTTCCAATCTATCTTCAATCATTGCACGTTTTCCTCGATATCCTTTGATGACATTTTACTTGATGCCAATTACATCTTCGCACAGATACTTGCTTATTTTGTGATCAACCCTTTATCTGCAATCATTGTAACCATCTTCCTACCATACCCTTCATTCTCCTTGATATCTATTGATGATATACTACTTGATGACACTCACGTCTTCGCACAAAGACTTATGTTTTGTGATCAACCACTGATATGCAATCATTGCAATGATCTTCTTACTCCATTGATGAAATTTTGCTTGAAAGCATCCTCGACTTTGCCCTTAGACTTACTGTTTTTAGATCCTCCACCTCTCTGCAATCATTATGAAGATCATCTTACCACACGTTATATTTTTCTTGATTGTACCGGGTTTAATAATTTAATTCTACTACTTTTATCTTTAATAGTAGGAGAGAGCACGGTTTTCATCTCGTTCATCTTCTGCAAAACTGGCACAATTCGAAAAATGAAGTTTTGAGATAAACGCGTTTAAATATTTCACTAGTTCGTTGAAATGCAAGAATCGCACTTTTAATTATTGGATTAAGGCATTAGAAATTACTAGAACGATTCATAGGAGTTATGTTGTGCTGTAAAGAACACAATATTACAATGCTCATATTGGTAATATTGTGTTGTAAGATTGGTGATAACTCAAAATTCGTATTTTTCGAGTTGTGCCACTATTGCAGCCGATGAACGATGCATCAATATTCTTAAAACACAATGGCATCTTCAATGAAATTTAATTTTTATCATTTTTTCTCCTTATCACTTTTTAATTTTATTTCTGTTTTATTGGCTTTCAACAAAGAATATTCACGAAGCTGTTCGAATTCTAAATTTTTTTTTTCCAACTTGGTTTCTGTGAATCGTATCCTATTTTAGGATCTTGCTCTAGAAAAATGTACAATTGGTTTTTCTTTCTCCATCCTTCAAAATGATGACAATTTTTTAAGTAGCCAGTTTTAAACACGTCAACTAATTTATTTTAATAAAACTGTAAGAAAGCCATTACTATTACAGACCATAAAAATTCAAGTTGTCTGTATGCCTCAGTTAAGGAGAAAGACACCTGAGCCCCCTCAGGCTATTCGAATATTCTTTGATAATTATGAAACATACCACGCTTTAATATTTCTTTATAATAATAAGAATAGTTACTAGTTGACTACAATTAATAGTTTACTGATATCAATAATTGATGCCTCCTCAAATACTGGGACAACCCTAATGGGATTAGGTTGGATGATCCTGATTCGATTTCTCTGAGTGCAGGAACCGCTCGATTAGCCGTGTTTAATTCGCTTCAGTTTAGTTCTTCGTGATTATTTAATTCGCCAATAAATGAATTAATTAAAGGATGAACGAAAGGACGAATTAATTAATCCGTTAACCAGGTTGGGGTTGAACCAGAATCGCTTGCTAAGAATTCGGGTTTGAACTCTCAGCAGAAATCTCTTAGGAAAATGTGTTGCAAAGTTTTATTAACTTGTTTTTGAAGAATTATATATTTTTTTATCACCTCAAAAATGTGTAATTTTGTTTTTTGAGTTTTGGAAGATAATTAATTGGACAGTCATATTTTGATAAAGTTCAGTGAGATATGAATTTATTAGGTATTCAAAAAAGCCAAAAAAATTATAATTAACGTATTTACCTTGTTTGCGTGATTCGAGTTTTATTTTGGATAAACTCCCCTTAACAAGGTTCTGAACTTTGTCTTACATTTTAAGTTATTATCTTTCCCCTGCCTCCCGTAAAGCACACCTGTGTTTTCGGACCTCTGTGCCTGTGTGGTTTAGGGGTCTATTCTGATACCCCCGGTTGGGTTGGGTTCCGTTGTTAACGTGCGGAACCGAACCCAACTCCCAACCCAACCGGGGGTACCAGAATAGACCCCTAATTCTAATCCTTCTTTTGCATGGAAAAGAATCTCTTATCAAGTGCAGTTCTTTGTCATTGCTGCTTTTTGAAAATAGATAACAAAACCTTGAGGAAAGTGTCGGATCTCCCATGGTTCGTTTCCTTTTTGCTAATAAGATTTCCTTTTTCAGAAGTCAATACTGCGAGTGATTGATTTAAGTTTAATGAGTCTCCTGGTCAAAGAGGGGTCTTGTCCACTTCTTGACCACTGAAAAGTAAGAGATAAGATTAGAGTCCCTGATTTGCTATGAGGAGTCTACGTCAGTTTGAGCTGTTCAAATTGGTGAGAGTAAGGGTGTTCTTTAAATGATAGGCTTGACTTGGTCAATCTTGGCGACAAATAATTAATTCAATCCCTGTTGTAAAAAAGTTTTTTTTTTTTTTTTTTTTTTTTTTTTGAGATTGCTCGGAGAAAAAGGAAAAAGGCTAGACAGTTTTCTATCTGGTATTCGGGCGAGATATGAAGATTTTAAGCCAAATAGATTAACATAAAAGAGGAGAGAGAGATAGAAGGAGAGACGAGAATGATGAGAGGTGAAGCAAAGAAAAGGAAATGATCTTTCACAGCTAAGTGAGGATTTTCACTCATAGATTTCTGTGCTCGCTGGGACCAGAAAAGTGCGACGCCAATAATTTTGGAAGACTAATTTTAGGGACAGAAGGTTACGCTTGCCCTAAAGCGAATTATGAAAGCCATTCAGAATGCAAATGAGAGTTTATATGTATTAAAACAGCATAATTGGTGAAAGCAGGTTTTGACGAAAGAAGAAAATGTATTGTAAGAACGAACAAAGCAATGCTTATGATGAAACAGGTGAAAAGGACGAACGTATATGAATGGTTTTGTGAACAAATCTAATTAGGCCTTAATACAGAAATTTATTTGGCTTGTGGAATATTATTTAAAATTCGTGAAAATAGAGAATTCGACAGACTGTGATCCCAGGAAGGTAAGCGATCATTCTTATCTGATTATTCTTACTTAATGAAGAATACAATTTTCTAAGAAGTAAATTAAGAAGTTGAAATGTATGTTATGTTTTGTTCGTTTTTTATTTTTCAATTTACGATAAGTCCTCAATTCAGGACGATTATATCCGGCATTTACACTAAGATACCGACATCTTTCCTCGTCTGTTTATGTGCTCTCACACTCTCTTTCTAGGAATACTATATTTTAGTTTAATTTATGATATAAATATTGCGTGATTAGGGCCGGGGTGGCATAGTGGTAAGGTCTCGGTTTCGGGGTAAGAGGGTTCTAGGTTTGAAACCAGATTCCACAGAAGATCCGACGTGTATGGCCTCGGGTGTCGTCCTCGTCCTCTGACCACGGTTCAAAATTACGAGGTGTGTCCCAAAATAGCCCTTGTGTTGCTTTAAATCGGAAAGTTAATATAACTAAACTATCACGTGATTAAGAGACATAGAAAAGTGATACATGCACTGGAATATATAGTTTTTAGAATAAAATACAGGTTGTTCTATAGAATGTATACACAATTTAAATAAAGTCGCTGTTTCTGAAATTACATTTAATTTTCAAAATGTTTTAGAATCTACAAACATCAATTAATTGATTTGTCAACACTTGTTTGTCGTCGGTTCTGGTCCAGGCACTTCTGACAAAGGAAAGCAATGGAATCGCAACATCTCGAAACGTTTCGTTTGGTAATTGAGTGCATTCTCGTTCAACTGCTGCTCTCAATTCAATCACTTTTGCAGGTTTCATAGTGTAGACTTTTTCTTTCAAATATCCCCTGAATTGAAAGCACACGCTGAAAGAGAATGCACACACATATCAAACGAAATGTTTCGTGATGCTTCCAATTCCATTGCTTCAATTTGTCAACAATGCCTCGACCAGAACGAACGTCACTTTGAAAACAGACATTGACAAAACAACTAAATAATGTCTGTATAGTACGTTTTCAAAAAGTCAAGACTAGCACTTTTGGACGATTTTACTACGGAAAGGGGTGACAGTAGGATATCTAAAAAAATTACTTGAAAAAAATACCTCTCCTCAGGCTTTTTCCGATTCTCTATTGTTCCTATACAGAGTATATGAAATTTCAGCATTCTAATCTAATTTAAAACCAGTCCCAAACCCAAAAGTTTTTTTAAGGCACCTTATGTTGGCAGGCAATGAGCAAGATGAGCGCATTTCCGGAGTTCTGTGTTAGGTCGTGCTAAGTAAAATGTAAATATCTCCCCCTCCATTTTTCACTTCATCCCTATTTTGGTGAAATCAACTCTGCCTGGCGCATACCCAAAAGCACGAAGAGAATGATCAGTAGATTCTAAGACATTTTGAAAATGAAATGCATTTTAATATACAACGACTTTATAAATATTTAAATTGTGTATGCATTTTTAGGATACCCTGTATTGATACCAAAATTTCACTGATGAAACAAATGAAACGAGAATGATATAAAATATTTTTATCGAATTCTGTTAACTTCGTTTTGATAAACTACACAGCGATGAACATAAAACAATTTCATAAAAATGTCCCAACCTTCATAAAATTTGTAGCTAACAACAAATTTAATACCTACCCAATTTTCATGGGGCAGCCTCTAAAATTGTATCGCATAAACCTTAAAAACCACACGAAAGCTAAACATACTCCAGTTTCAGGACTTAAATTTTAAAGAGAAGGCGAGTTATAAAACTACTAGCGAGGAGAAACTTATTAACGTTCTTTTTAAGAGAACTGACAAAATTTCCCTCTAAGATTTCGAAACAAGATGTAGCACATCCAATCTCAATTTAAGAAATTTAGTACCCTGATTGAAAAATAAAGAATAAAGTTTTGTTAAGCTTAGAAAATTGAAGGATTCTTAGAAAATTAATGGAATAATTAATAAAAGACTTTTCTCTCGATCATAATTTTTTTCAATTTCTGATTTATTCATTCCTCTAAAATTTTTACTGCAGTTACATTAAATTATGCTGAAAACAATTTTAACTAATTTCTTTGATAAATTTTGGGAAGTAATGCTCAAAATTGATTCAAATACTTTAAAAATATAAAATGTTCGATTAAAGTAACAGGAACATGTTATTGCGTTTTTGTTTTTAATGCGTATTTTAATTTTACTCTATATTTTGCCAGCGTGATATTATTGAAAACAAAATCTTTGCTTCAAATTGATAATTACTTAAAATTCTTCGGAAAATCGAAAGAAAATAATTACATTAGGATCTATGGCACTCACATTATACAACGCATTAGTCATAAATAATTTCTTTATGCAAAATCCTATCAACCTATTTATATAAAAGAGAAAATCACTCACTGACTCATCACGAAATCTTCCAAATCACTAGATATAGAAACTTGAAATTTGGCAGATGGTTGCTCCTTAGGGAGTAGGTGCTCACTAAGAAAGGATTTTTCAAAATTTTAATTAGAATTTTAATTAATTAAAAATTACCCTAAATTTTGACGCTTTTCCGCAATAATTTCTGAACATATTATCGCACTAAACCATTTTAAAATAATCTTAAAGTTGAAAAAAATTAGCTTTTCAATGTCATAAATTTTATTTCCATACGATATTTTGTTTAACCCTGTCAAAGCCTTTTTATTTCTAGTAATGGTATAATGAAATAACCTTGGATTGACATTAATTTAAGAAAAGAATTCATTTAGGTAATTGGAGGACATTAATTTTTTGTTAATTACTTCCATTAATTAATAATTAATTTAAAAGTCAAGACACTTTTTTTACGCTTTGAGATAAGAAATTGGAACGTATACGATTTTTTTTTCATTGGAAGATTTGATGAGAACTTTAAAATAGCTTACCTTGTACGTTTAAAAATTGATGAATTTGGTGGTAAGTATACTTACCACGGCTCTATAAAGGGTTAATTATAATTAATTTTCAAAATATTTCAAACACAACTTCAAAAAATGCTTTTTTCGTTCTCACGTGCACGACTTTCTTCCACCTTTTCTATTCTTCTTGCCCGAATACTTTCTAATTCTTTTGCATTTAATTCATATCGGTGTTTTATAGACTGATTAACTGAATTTTAACTGGACTGGAAAACTATAAAAGGATTTTGTTTGTTATAATATTTTATATAAAAGTATTTTTTACATTAAGGCTAACAGACGTCATATATAGTATTTTTATCACGAGCAACAAGGTACCAATAATGTGTTACATCGTGAACGAAGTCATGGGCATCAGCTAGTATTATTTTATATAAAAGTATTTCTTATATTAAAACTATTAGACGTGATATTAAGAGTGATAGTAGATAGTAAGACGAGCAACGCCGGGTATATAATTTAGTATAAGTATATACACTGGTGTCCGAAAATAATGCATAATTTTGTTGATGCTACAAAATTAGAGTTAATATTGTTACAAAAGTCTTTCTGTGGGTGTATGGTGTAAACAGTCCAACACGCAGGATAATGGAGAATGAAGGTTTATTTACAAATACGCAGGAAAACACGTAGCACAGGTACAGGAATCAATAGTTCTTGCACAGATCAGCAATGTAAACAGACAACAATTAACAGGTAATAACAGTTCAGTACTTTGAGATTTAGCAACACAAACAGTCAGCAAATAACTAATAACGACAATAACAGCACTTTCAATAGCGCTCATATCACCAGCTTCCTAGCTCGCACTGCGGACGAAACTTTAAAGTCGTTCCCAATGGATCAACACCACACTCTCTGATCCAGGCGCGGTCCTTATATACTCTCCCCGACAGGCCGTGACGTCACATGGAGTTTTCTCGTATATTTAAGCGTATTCCCTGTCCTAATAGAAATATTGAGAAAAGGGCTACATTTCCTGGAATCATCTATTTGTCGCCAAGGTCGCCAAAATGGTCGCCAAGGTCGCCAAAATGGTCGCCAAGGTCAGGTATCCCGGAACAGCCGCTGCCTGTCAATCCATGCTTAACGTTGTAAAACTCTCTTCCCAACCATAAGCCTAACATTGCTGGGAAGCGACTTTCCATGTTCGTAACAATATCCATACTATGTTTCACAATTAGTTGCTGAGAATCGTGGGACATACTATCGTCGGAACTCACATTTTACAGTGAAGATTCGGTCACGAGGGCAATTAGGGTGACCGCCATAAAAGGATGAAGGCGAAAATGGAGTTTGACCCATCCTGTTTCATAGAAAGCCGATAACGAGATGTAGCTTTCGTCAATGAATATGTTTCATGTGCATAATATTTGCATGCATTTTCGTAAACACAGCAGAAATATTCGGGAAGATATAAAGATTTTCTTAAAAAATCCCAAATGCTTCCTCATGTTTTTTGCTTATAACATGCAGAATTTTAAACCAAATTGTAAGAAACTTACAGAATATTTGACAATATGTGAAAAAAGCATTGTATTAAAATTTGAATTAAAAAATTTTAATATTGAAGGAAATATGAGCATTTGTAGTAAATAATTTTTTACTGCTCATGTGCGACACGTAGCGTAAATTTTATTTTATAACATAAGAGACAGATATATAGGGCAACTTATACAAAAATTCTAGTTCAGTGCCATTAGTATTCAGAAAGATACCGGTGCATTGCAACTTGATGAATTTCGGTACACTCTAAGAAAAACTAAATGTTGAGTGTTCTTGTAAAAACTGATATTTTTCACAAAACTGAACCTTCGAATACTAATCGTCAAACTGTAATTGAAATCATGTATTTGACTTATAAGTATACGTGAGTATTCAGGATATTCAAGTTTCATAAAATGCACCATTACTGTTAGAATATTCAACTTTAAAAAATATCAGTTTTTGCAAGAACCCTCATCATGTAGCTTCTCGTTGAGTGTACCGAAATTCGCCTCGTTGCATTTCCGATATCTTTCTGAATACTAACGGTATTGAACTGGAATTTTTATATACGTTTCCCTATATATCTGACTCTGTAGTTATGGAAGAAAAATTGCGCTACGTGTCGCACACGAGCAGTAAACAATTATTTAATACAAATGCTCATATTTCTTGTAATATATAATTAAATTCAAATTTCAATACAATGCTTCTTTTACATATTGTCAAGCATTCTGAACGTTTCGTAAAATTTGGTGGGAAACTGCATGTTATAAGCAAAAGAATTTGGGATTTTTTAAGAAAACCTTTATATCTTCCCAAACATTTACGCCGTGTTTACGAAAATGCATGTAAATATTATGCATATCAAACATAACCATTGATAAAAGTTACATCTCGTTATCAGCTTTCTGTGAAACAGGATGGGTCAAACTCCATTTTCGCCTTCATCCCTTTTTGGTGGACCCCTTAATTGCCCTCGTGACCAAATCTCCACTGCAAAATGTGAGTTCCGAAGCCCGCGATTCTCAACAACCCATTGTAACACAAATGAAGAAACTTTCAGTTTTTTATTGTAAGTGATAGCTTAGTGACAGTAGAAAACTGATAACCACCCATGAATGGCGTAATATATGTTTGTATTCTTTTTGGTGCCTTAGAACAAAAATCGGTAATTCTATAGTTTTCATTTTAAGTACAGTTTTAATGCAAAGAATATAGCATATTAGCATGCAAAGCTAAATTCCCTCCAAATATATCCATTTCATTAAAATTTATTCAAAATGCATTTTCGCGTAATGATTTAATCAATTACGCACAAATGAAGCAAAAAATGCAAACATGCGTGATAAATTACTTTTAAATTCATTGGAATTGCATTTAAGATTATTTGTGCGTAATGATTCATTTCCTAGCTCTCCCCATACTGATAATTTAATTTGTCACTGACTTCCGGAAGAAAAATGATGCAGACAGAGAATTTTTAATTACGCTAGGAAGCATTATTTTTTAGTAGAATATCTTTGTTTATTGCCTTGCCGAATTTAAATGCGGAAGCAGAGTTCTGGAAAGGAAGCCTCTACTGAACATAAATAAATAAACAAAAGAATATATTAAATTATTCTTTTATAAAACGATTTCTAGTACTTTGTTTGCTAGCAAATGACTGAAATAGAAAAATTGAATTTTCGGATTAATTATCACATTTTTTATGTTTATTTTAGTTTTAAATATTTTCTTAGAATAAAATCCGGCTGTAATATTAGAGGAATAATTCGATATTTTGCTTGCTGGAGAAGCTCAATTTTCCTTACTTCGAGCTATTCTAAGGTCTTCGAGTATGTTTTGAGAGAGAATATTTCAGTAACAGAGGAATTTTCTTCAAACCATTGGGTGAAACGGCTTTTTGCAGCACGTGAAACCAACAGATGGCTTTCTTCAAAAGTAGAGAAACATTTTTTGGTATCTTATTTTACTTCTTTGCTCTCGCCTTCTAAGCTGAGAAATGGAGACAGCATTCTTACGCTGTGATTTTTTTAAAGGAAGAATGCATTTTGCCAATACATGACTTGAAAATGTAACAGTAAAATTTCTTGGATACTTTTATCAGTCGAATGTAGCTTCTCGTTTTCCGGTTTTAAGCCGAATGATTCGGTATTTTTAGACATTTAGTCTGTACTGGAATTACGATTAAGAAAGAAAATCTGATGATAGAAAATGAGTGATTTGGTATTTTTAGACATTTAGCCTGTACTGGAATTAGGATTAAGACTGAAAATCTGATGACAGAAAATGAGTGATTTGGTATTTTTAGGTGTTTAGCCTGTACTGGAATCATGATTAAGAAAGAAAATCTGATGACAGAAATTGAGTGATTCGGTTAGTCTGTACTGGAATTATGATTAAGAAAGAAAATTTGAGGACAGGAAATGAGTGTACGTGTTCTGTAGCCCACACACACACTTTTTTCGGTTTTGCGGAGAAATCAAAGGAACTCTTGTTGGTTATTGGGTATTAAATTCAATGCTTTCTAAAACTCAGAAAACCCCTTTTTCGATTTTAAGCTGAAGGATTCTGTATTTCTAGATGTTTATTAATAGACTGGAATTATAGTTAAGAAAGAAGATTGGATGATAGGAAATGAGTGTAGGTGTTCTTCAACCCACAATAACCACTTTTTGGATTTTACAGTCAAAACAATTCTTGTTGATTATTAGCTATTAAAACAAATCCTTTGTCAAATTAGTATTGACGAGTGCACAGATATGCTTTGCGATGATCCTTAGCTGTATTATGCTGCTATTTGCTGCGTTGTTGCTTTTCTGTTACTTCCCAGAATGCGCGTCAGTCATGTTCATATTTCGTTCTAAGTTTTTGATATAGCTAACATGTTTTGAAGACTCAAGCCACTATTATATAAGAAAAACTAAAAATATTAGCGGTTTTACAGATGATCGGTCTAGGCATCGGGTGACTGAATGACCTAGCCACCGCAGCAATAGCACGGGAAATGTTTCCTGTTACCTAACGGCTTCACTGGCACCAGCAAAGACTCCTCTCAGAGGAGATACACTCCGTCAACGTAAATAGAGCCAACATAATCAAATCACCTATTATTGTACGTACTAGGGAAGCGAGGATCTGCTTATTTATCCATCAACTTCTCATCCATATCTCAGGTGCTCCCCTTCTCCGTGGGATAAATTTCGAAGACAACCTGCAAATAGATACTTCTGCCTTGCCACAGCATACAGGATCATTTGGATGAGACATTAGAAACTGAGGGTGGAGTTCTAATGGCTATCACTGGCCTCGACCCAATTTATCCCGCAGGAGGTACGTACTTTCATCGGAGTGAAGTTAATTCAACCCCACACTATTACTAAACCTGCTAGGAAAGCGAGAACCCGCTTACTTCTCCGGTGGCTTCTCATCCACTTAATAGTAGTACTTCCCCGCCGGTGGGAGTGGTTTTTCAGATAACTGGAACCAACCCTTCTAGCTCCAAGTCACTCAAATGCCTTGTTTTACCAGTGAGCAGGAGAATTGCGAAGATTAGTGGTGCTTTCGCAGAGGGGAAAACTTTTTAACCCATAATTCGATAGATAATGTCATTGCACATGCTGTAGAGGCGAATCGAAATTTGAATGGGTGGTGTTCCTAATATTTTGGCCATTCAGAATATACCTAGGAACAACTCTCATCCCTCTAGGGAGAAGCATGTGACCTCCAGAGATGTGATCCCAATTGGATGTGGAAAAAATACCCTTCGTAATACGAATGTCAGAAATACTCAAATTATCAAGACATCGAATCGTCATGGAAATACCCTGTTTCGTCATTTCTCAAACCTAAATCTCGCTTTATATCTTAAGCAGAATATCTTCTGAAGGCAATTGCCTTATTAAAGACGACGAGCCAGAAAATAAAATATTTGTACAATTAAGCGTAGGAAAGAAAAGACATCATCATGTTAACATTAACACGACAATTCTAAGAATAAAACAACGGAAACATCAGGATTTTCGAAAATAAAAAAATGCTTGAAGTGATAATATAAATATATGCTTATACTGCAAAATCCGGAAGAAAAATTGCACAGAACTTAGAACGGCAATTATAAATAAATGCACAAAAAATCTACTTGAACGCTTCTTTTCAAAAAAGCAACCAAGTGTTGCTTTCTAGTACTCTTAAACGTTAAAACGACTGACATATGTAACGTGTCATTAACGACTGCGAGTTTTTTTAAAGAAAAAACTCAGATAAAAAGGATCTCATATATATCACGTGGAGGAAAAACATTAGCGGACAAAAGAGTATGCGGAGGAGTTTAACGAGGGGAACGCAGTCAGTTTTATCGGTAAAAAATTTCCTCTTTTTTGTCGCTGGGATGAGATTTTTCTAATATTTTCATTATCTTCTGAGCGGAAAACGGATTTTATTTAAAACGTGAAACGAGGTTGCGATAAAAGTAACGATTTTGTCGAAGAATTCAGATTTCGTTTTATTAACAAAGTGAAGTAAAGAGAGCAGGCTATATCAATCAACGACAAAAAAGACTTTTTTTTTCACGTTTCGGTTATTTTAGACTTCGACGTTATCGCTTTTGGAAGGATGACAGATTTCCTGAAGTTAGACGAACGAAAATCAAATTATTCTAGAAGCATTTTACAACTAGCACTAACGCTAAATAGTTTGGCTAATAAAATGTTGATGGAATAAATCTTTTTCTTAGAGATTTTAATAATAATTAAATATCTCATTAACACTTGGAAATAAATTAGTCAAAAGAATTCAGTCTCTTAAATGTGAAACTAAGTTTGTTCAAATCAGTTCTGTTTAAATGTTAGAAGTTTCGTTCTAAATTCTTAAATCTCATGATATTTTAATACGATTATTTTTAAAAAATAAAGTTATTTTCCCTATTTGTTTAGAATTTTTTAAAGTGAAATAAATAATAACTATGCCGATTTTAACATGCTTACCGTAAAGAAACATGGTAAAATAATTTAAACTTTACATGGGATTAAAATTAATGATCTTTGTACACACAATTTTTCATTTTGATAAATAAAAACTCGTCTGCTAAGAAATCTTCATAATTAAAAATAGTTAACCTGTTTAAGTTATTAATCCCTGTTTACTTTGGGTTAGTAATAGTGAGATTAAGAAACCATTTGATCCTACAGAAAGCAATGACTATACAGCACACTGCATTCTGTTAAGCTTTTTAACATTTATGAAACTACAGAGTGTTGACGAACAAAAGCATTTAAATCAATTTAAATTTAAAATAAAATGAGTTAAGATTCAAATTTATTTGAAAAGACTTTTATTACCACTATACCTGCCTTTTATAAATTGAAAAACAGGTCTTTGCCAAGATTTTCCATTTTCTCAATTTCTGTTACCAAGGATTTTGTTAATTTCCTTTAACCTAAAAAATCTTAGATTAATATTCCCGTTTCTGTTAAAATTCCCACCAGCTGTTACGTGTTATGTGCATGAAGTACATCGTATAAAGGAATTTGTTAGTGGAGTGAAATTTGACCGTTTTTAATTTCTGGAGCTTCAGTATTAGCATCATTTATTGAAGTATCTATTTAAATGAAAACCATAAGAGATAAACTTGGCGAAACTTTCAGATGGCAATATCTCTAGTATTTTGAAATATCTGCTAATTTTATGTAGGATATTACCAATAAGCATAATTTAATCGTCGCGTAAATCAAAATTGTGAAAGCTAGATTATCACATATGATAGATGGCACCAAGAGTCCTGTTCAAGATATGTCATGAACAGCGCCCTCTTTTTCCTCACAAAACAAAAGAGCACACAAACGAAAACAGTTGTCGAGAACTGGCTCAGTGGGCAGTGACGTTATTTCAACGAAGCCGGTTAAACAAGTTGGTCTTGTGTTCAGATAAATGCCAAATAGATTTGGTGATTATGTGGAAAAGAGCTCGGTAAGTAAGCCAATAATTCCCTTTTGTATTTTCTGTTTATTGTTAATAAGTAAATTTTTAATACCCTTGTAAACGTTTTTTTGGATCCATCCTCGTAGTTTTTCAGTACCATCGTTGGTAAGACATGGATGTCTGGAGAGTAATGTGGAGGACTGGAGTTCAAATATCGTTCGTTTCACCTTATTTCTCCAGATTAAAATAATAATATGTCCATCTAAAAACGTTCATATTGCTTCAAAGTGAGCGTTAATGTAACAAAATTTTTTATTTTTATGGACGCTTAATTCTATCTATAACATTCCAGCATCCTGTAAACCTGTGTTTTGTTTCAAATTATTCAAGCTGAAACATATAGCGACTTTTACTTTCTTGTATACGATGTATACGAAGAGAAAATATTCTAGTCATCAAAATATTTGATTTCGAGATTTCGAAGAATATCCACTTTATTCAATCCGAAAAAACCTTTTTTGAAAATATGTGTGCCACCTGTTTGTTTATGTGTATGAGAACACGATAATTCAAAAGCGCAAGGAGACTGATGAATAAAATTTGGTACATGGCTTTAACACAAAACTTGCAGATGTGTGTCAAATTTGGCCCAAATCCATGAAAGGTAGTCTTTTGGTGTGTCTGTCCGTTTGTATGGGAATACTCCAGCGCAAAAATGGAACAAGGTAGAAGGATGAAATATGGTCCGTGGTCTTGATACAAAAGGGATGGATCTAATCAAATTTTGGACTAAATCTGGAAAAGGTAGACTCTCTATGTGTCCGTTCTTTTGTATATGAATACGATAACGCAAAAACGGAACAAGGTTGACCGTTAAAATTTGGCATATGGTCTTGATACCAAAATATTGGATCCATATCAAATTTTGGATTAAATCCGGAAAAGGTAGACACTTATGTGTCCGTTTGTTTGTATATAAATACGATAGCGCAAAAACGGAATAAATAAGCCGTTTTTTAAACTGCATATCCGAGTATCTTTATTGTGAGACGAGGTTAAACCGAAAATGAGCAATTTTGTGGAAATATCCGAGAAAAGAGAAGAACATTCGTACTGATTACAACTGAATTATTAAACTGCACATTATCTCAAAATCTGTGAAAGGGAGTCAGACAACTATTTTAATAATATCTTGCGCAGGTCTAAGTAAAATATATTAATATTTTACCAAAAGTTTTTTAAAGCTTATATCCAGTCAAAGAAGGAAAAATAGAAAAAGAAAATGGTGTAGTTTTGAAATTTGGCACAGCTGTTGAGGGTAGTGTCTTAAACGACATACTAAAAGTCCCCGCCGGTGGGGGTTCGCGGGGGGTACATGGGGCTTTAAAGGGGGTATTTCCAGTTTTTCTTAAATATCTCGAAAACTATAGATTCTGCCGAAAACCACTAAATGACAAAGTTAAACTACATGAAATTTCCTACATTGTTTTTGTAGTTTCAATAGTTTAGAAGATACAGGGGGATTTAAAAGTTAATATTTGTAAAATTCCTTATTGTAATGGTAAAATCGATTAAAAGTGCTGAATTAACAACCCTCATAAAATCCTCTTGCCTATATAATAATTATACAATGGTAATATTGTATGTATCGGAGCGAGGGGGGTGACAAACCCATTTGACGAAAAATTATACTCCCTTCCGCCTTCACATCCGTTTCCATTCACAAGTTTCCTTTCACTCGTAGTCCAGTCAACGAATTGTAAATTTAAAAAATGGTGTAGTTTTGAAATTCAACACAGTTGTTGTGGAGAGTGACCTAAACGACATACTAAAAGTCCCCGCTGGAGGAGGGAGCGCAGTGGGTACGGGGGATTGAAAGGGGGGGATTTCTTAGTTTTTTTTAATTATCTCGAGATCTATGGATCCAAGCGAAAAAAACTCAGTTATAAAATTAAACTAGTCCTAAATTTTTTGTAGCATGAAATTTTAGAAGATACAGGAGGATTTTAAAGTGAATATTTCTAAAATTTTTTATTGTAATTGTAAAATCAACTAAAAGTGCTGAAGCAACAACTCTTAGAAAGACCTCATGCCTACACCATAATTATGCAAGGGTAGTATTGTATGTGTCGAGAGAAGTGGCGATATCAGTGCGGGGGGGGCAACAAACCTTTTTGATGAAGAGTTGTGTTTCCTTCCTTCCCTCACGTGCGTTCCCCACCAGAAGATCTCTTTTACGCAGTCTTTTGGTTCTGTTAACACTCCAAAACGAGCGTATTTAGACAGTATAATCTAAATCTACATATCTATGCTGAGTTGAACTTAAAAGCTCGCAACTAGTCTGTCACAATTCGACAGAAACATTTTCTTGCCATTGAAGAAATGAGACCAGGAATGTTCAATTACTAACACAGAAAATGTCTGCTAAAGGAATTGAAAGGAGAGTCACTGTAGGGGATGCTGATACTTATATTGTGAGATCTGGGTTAGAGAAAGAAACTTCTCATCCCAAGGGAAAGACGTAGACCTAGACGTGTTACTGATTGATTTGGCACCACCAGAAAGTAACATTTATTTTATGAAGACTGGCAAGGGAAAAGTCGAAGCTATTTTTTTTACAAGAAAGCTGCAGAAAGAATTTTCTTTTACCAAAAACCATCCTCCTTCTTCATGCATTCAGTGGCTGCGACATAACACCAGCTCATAGAAAAAGCAAAGAACTGTAGTAACATTGTTCAAAAATCAACTGAGCCAGATGAAAAAAATTGCTGACATCTTTTATAACCCCTCATCCAGATAAGAGATGAGGGGTGAAGATGTTTCTAGTACAAAGCAACTGCTGATGAACACAATTTGAATAACCGTAGATATTCAGCATTCCTCAAATCATCACCCAAGATCAAAGTTGATCTTTCCTCAATTCCTCCAACCAAAGTAGCGGCGGAGCAACACACTTTTAGCAATGTGTTTCTGTTTTGGCACCTTTAATGATACCTGTACCAAAGGTGCACCTCTAGAAGAAGAGGAGTTCGGACTTGATCAAACACTAGAAAAACATTGTGAAATTTAAGTTCGAGCAAGTGTAAAAACGTGTTATGCATATATATATATATATATAAAATATAAATATAACTTGTTATATATGATCTTACATAAACAAGACATATCATAAAGCCAATCCTATGCTAAAAATTCATAATTTAAATAATACAGCCAAATCTAAAACGAAATCTAAAGAATTGAAAATATTATAGATACCATGAACAAAAATTAAATTTAAACATTTATGTCAACATGTAAAAAACTCTGTTGTTATTATAAGTATTGAAAAAAGGCAATCCATATATATGGAGTTTTCAACAATTAATATAGCAGGTTGGCTGTGGACAAGCTTAAGCCAGGTTAAATTAATTTTGCTGTGCAAAAAATCCCTGTTAATATAGTTGTTGAAAAAACAGACAGGGTAATTTATCCTAAAATGAAAGAATTTAGGAAGAAAAATCATACAATAACCCTAACTAGAAAACATAACTATATGGAAAGGACTAAAAATCAAGATAAAAATATGTAAAACAACAATATATTGCACTATTATATTGTATTAAAAACAATAAATACATCTTTCAATAAAATACCCATACTTATTCATTTAGCTTTAAATAATCAGTGACTCTACCTATCTTTACCAGGATTCAACACTTTTAATATATACCGCCACTTATCCTGACATCACATATTGCCACAACAAGATTTCCAACTATGAAACTACAAAATTGACCAAATGAAATAATTAATTATGAAATTAAAGAATTAGTAAGAAAGTTAATTAAAAATATCAAAACCAGTTAGTAAATGTAATACACTTAGTTATCTAGAAAATATTTGAAAATTTGAAACATTGTCTGTTATAAGGAATATTTTAATTTAAAAATCGTGGCACCATCTATGTAATAAATTTGAAACCAGTAAAACAAGAACCAAATTAGAAAAAAAATTACACATTACATGTAAAATATGAATAAACACAAACCTACCAGCAAAGAATTAAAATATTCCATGAAATACCAATAAGAATGCATTATTCTAAATGACCTAAATATTTCTTATCTATATAAACTCTTAAAAACTATTTGGTATTCCATAAACCATTGCATAACAATAAAAATTTTTCATGTTCTTAATTTCATTATCATTGTCTGTTACTAAATTATTATTTCTAATTATATAATTTTTCACTAAATTCTTGAAGACAGAAATGCTAAGATTACTAATTAAGATTAATTAAGTTAATTACTAATTAAGATTAATTAAGAATAAGGAAATTTATTAATTTGAAAATTAAATGCATTTCTTTTATCAAAGATATCTGTTACTATTTTATTATCTATAATTTTTATATCTAGATCTAGAAATTCTGCAGCTAATTCATTGTCATTAATTTTTATAAGTTTTAAATAATCAGGATAGAAATTAACATGTGGCTTAAGGTCTATTTCTTTATTGAATAATATCAAATCATCTATATAACGGAAAAATATACTGTGGCTATAATTAGTAAAGTCTTTCTCATAGTAATGTAGGTAAATATTTGCTAAACTCTTACTAGCTGGACCTCCTTGAGGTAATCCTTTAATTTGATGGAAAATCCTATTATCAAAAAAGATATAGTTTTCTTTTAGAACAAGATTAATAAGATTTTTAAAATTATAAATGCTAACATCTTTTTTAAGATCAAAATCTTTATGTATATTAACTAAGGTATTAATCAAATCTTCAATCTCTATACTATTAAATGAATCTTGGAAGTCATATGTATATACACTAGATATTTCTACCTCTTTAATCACATTTAATATCTCTACACTATTATTTACTATAATTGTATCTTTTTGCTTATTTAAATTCTCTATCACTGTCTGTATGTATTTTTGCAAGAGTTTGCCAGATTTTGTGATATAAGTATTGCAGCCATTAGTAACGCTTCTAAATTTAAGAGGACTCTTGTGAAATTTCGGAGTAAGAAAGATGTGAGGATAATCTTTTTTAATATAATTAATTCCAAGTTTTTTATGGAAGGCATGAATTCTATTAGAAATTTCTCTGTCACCTAATTTTGTCTCTTTATAAATATCGCTGTTAATAATATGATCATTAAGTATTTTTTTGTAAAAATATTTACATATTATAGCAAAATGACTGGGCATTTTGTCTATATATATATATATATATATAATATTAGTTATAGAAAGATATAATATGTTATAGATATATTGTAATAGATAGCCGCCATTTTGAAATAAAAACTTTCTTTCATAAAAATAAACCTAACATTTTCAACCACTTATTGTAATTATTTACTTTTTCAAACTGCTGTAATATTCTAAAATATTCATCCTATGAACAATGCGTAGGACTATTCGTGTAGGAAATTTAATGTAGTTTAATTTCTTGCCTAAGTTGTTTTCGCTGGGATCTATAGTTTTCGAGATATTTAAGAAATACTGAGAAATCTCCCCATTCAACCTCCCTGTAACCCCTCCACCAGCGGGGACTTTAGTTTGTCGTTTAGGACACTCTCCCCAACAACTGTGCCGAATTTTAAAACTACGCCATTTTTTAAAATTTACAATTCGTTGATTGGACTACGAGTAGAAGGAAACTTCTGAAGGGGAACGGATGTGAGGGGAGGAAGGGAGAATAATTGTCATCAAATGGGTTTGTCACCCACCCGCTCCGACACAAACATTACTACCCTCTTATAATTATTATATAGGCATGAGGTCTTTATGAGGGTTGTTGATTTCGCACTTTTAATCGATTTTATCATTACAATTAGGAATTTTAGAAATATTAACTTTTAAATCCCCCTGTATCTTCTAAACTATTGAAGCTGCAAATACAATGTAGGACTTTTTTGTAGGAAATTTCATGTAGTTTAATTTTGCAATTGAGGGTTTTTCGATAGAACCCATAGTTTTCGAGATATTTTAGAAAAACTGAAAATGCACCCCTTTAACCCCCTGTACCCCCCGCGCAACCCCATCAGCATGGACTTTTAGTATGTCGTTTAGGACAATACCCCCAACAACTGCGTCAAATTTCAAAACTACACCATTTTTTTTCTATTCGTCCATTTTTGGTCTTCGTTGACTGGACTATTAGTGAATAAATGATGTCAGTGAGCTTCTAATATCCATTTTTCTTTGCGGAAGTTTTCCATACCTTTCAAAACCTTTTTATTACTTATTAAAATAGAGATTCATAATCCTCAAGCTTTCTAAATACATTTCTATAGATTTATTTCCATAAAAACACTTCTTAAGTTATCATTAATGTTTACCTCCTACATAAAGACATAAAAGATATTGCTTACGTTCAGATAATGAGTCGAATGTTCATTTTTGTTTTTAAAATCAGTAGTGCCTCCTTTCAAGTTTATTTGTTTCTTAGGAAAATGCTCAATTTATTAAAATTGACTTGTAAGAAGCATTCGCATAATTAGCTCGCTAAGGGGAATACGAAAATTCTACGCAGTTTAAAGAAAATGGCCAGTTATTTCGAAAATAAACGACAGAAACCCCATGTAAATAATGACAGGTTTAATATTTGAAATAGATGGCTTATTTCTTTGGGAACTGCGTTAATTGGATTAAACAAGTCTTTATTACGAAGAACAATATTTATTCTTTAGAGTTTATGCATTTTCTAATTGACAAAAAACAGCGCTTGCTCTTTGAAATATCAAGTATTCTTTTTTCTACTTTCAGAAAATTAATGTTGGGGACAAATAGATTTGAATAACCGTCTGTTTTTTTTTATTCTCTGGAGAAACAATTTAAAATGACATTTTTCATAATAAGTAAGACAAACAATAAATATCAACTACTACTTTTAGTACAGAATATTTTGTTTGTGAGTTATATGAAAGGTAGTAATTAGTATAATTTGCAATTACTCTTGGAAGTAAAGTGTTCTTTCGAAAAGAACTGCAAATAGTTATTTCTGTCAGAAAGAATTATTATTTCTCTATTTTTATTTTTGCTGTTATATGATAATTTTTTACAAACAAATTACTATTATGGATTTATTTAGGTCAAATTCTGTAAGAAATAATTGAAAGCAAAGATCAGAAAGAGTATAGAAAAACTAAACCTCATGTTATGATTTTCCAACATTAATATCATTGGATACGTACGGATGTTTCAGTGAATTTCGGAAATTGATGATCATATTTTACTGATTCATCTAATACTTAAAAAATACAGCTTGTCTGAGAAATATATTTATTATTATAAACATAAATAACAAAAATACGAAAATGTGGAATGAAATGCAGTTTGTGGCAAAAGAATGAAGAATTCCATCAGGTTTTTTTCATTACATTCTGCGTAGCTATGCGGGAGGTCTTCAGCAGTGCAGAGGTTTTACAGCTTGTATTCCAGCTTGTATTTCCAGTATTTATTACTCTATATCCCGGTAAGTATTTTTTTAACATTTCCTATGTCCATTTTAATATTTCCTATCCATGTATAAAATTGGTGGACTTCTATAATACATCATATGAAACTTTCTTTGCACAGTTTCGTTGATTTTGTTTCCGTTAACCACAATACACACCGTGCTTTCTCCCGAGCGGTCGCCATTTTCGTTTCTTATTACAACTGACAAGTTTAGCGCCACCTACCTCAAACTATTGATTCTAGAAAAAAACCCTGTCAGATTTCTTCATTCTTTTGACGCAATTTACATTTCATTTCACCTTTTAGTATTTTTGTTTTTAATTTTTAGAATAATAAAGACCTTTCTCAGATACCCAGTGGAACGTAAAGTAAATTTCTGATCGATTGGCGACTATAAGAACTGTCAAATTGTAATATATATCTTTGTAAATCATCCGTCTATCTATCAATATTTATATCATGATGCCCCCTTTTGTTAAATACTATCAAATTTCCAGTTTTGCTAGAATATATGCACATTAGCGAGAACATTGTGATACAGAAGATTATTAAAGGAAAATCTTATACGTTAAATGTCAGATTAATTCAATTAGAAACATGACTGATGGAAGTAGAGGATGTAACTACTAACTTATTAGAGCGATAACCAATAGTTTTTATTTTATATTACGAAAATACTGGGAAGGAAAATTGGAACTGGAATAAAGTTGATGAAAGCAAATTTTCGAAAACAAAAAAATTTCATCATATTTTACTGACAACAACAAATAATTTTTTTTGTCTATACGGATGCCATCAACTTCATTTTCAAAATAATGTTTTTGGACAATTACACTAGATATTTTTCATTACAGAAAACAATATCATAAACAATTTACACATGGTAATTTTAATAAACAAAATTGAAATCTAACCAAATGAAAAAAGAAATGAGATATATACGAATCTATTTTAAATACAGCACTTTTTCTTTTATTTATAATCTTCTCAACTTTACTGTTGCCATTCCAGTTTACTGAAATTGACTCTGAGAGATAAAACAAAGTGAAAATGGGTTTTTTCCCCTAAAAATAATGAAAGTTTCCCTACCTCGAAAGAAAACTTTAATTCCCATTCTTTTCTTCCTTCCTTTCCAAGCGCAAATGGGAAGTAGGTTAATGAGAAATACGACTGTTCTTATCGCGTTTGGAGTTGGTGGTCTACACTGTCGTTAACACTTTACAGGAAGAAAACAACATTTACAGTATTCTTACAAACGTGGATTAGAGTACTAACAAGGGAAAATGGTGACAATTAAAACGTGCGATGTGTGAGAAA
>BGPR01007017.1:0-34450 GCA_013235015.1 Araneus ventricosus | reverse complement strand
TTAGCATTATGAAATCTTGTAGCATTATACTTCATGCGCTTTGGTGCGGAGGTTAGTAGCATAGTAGACTGTGAAAATGTGACCGTAACTTTCAGTTGAATACCTGTCGTCAGACAAAAATTTTGAAACAAACACTCTTTGTAAGAATCTTCAGGAAGCTGCAGATTTATCTTTGTTTTGACAGTTTTATCTCAATGACCCGGTTCTTTTTAAGCAGTGCATCTTTTATGGTAGTGAATTCTCAGATTACAATGACGTTCGAAAATTGACGTAAAGTCAAAGGATTTAATTCATTCGCTGAGGAAGACTCGTGTCGTTAAAATTAAATTGTAAGATATTCTGAAAGCTAAGGACGCTGTGACAATTTTTTTGCGCCATGTATTGCAATAGAATTTCTGAACTATTTTAGATTTAACCATTGCTTCAAAATATAGTTTCAAATCGATATTTTGTTCTCGGGAACGTATTTCACTGCAATTTTTTAAGTTACAAAAGGGTATAAAATGTAAATAATAATCAAATTCATTACATACAAATCACTAAATAAGTATTTAACTAACATTTTGAGATCTTGCATAATTATGCGAGTGTCTTTTTTTTTCAACCTCCGAAAGACCATAAAAAAGAGAAGAGTTGAGAACAAAATAAATTTCTTACCAAAAGTTATGTTGAAACATGGTTACTTTTTGACAAAAGCACTGTGAAGATTGAGGAATTTTTGATATCGGTGAACCAGGTTTCCGATCCAATCTTAGAAGAATGATGCCGCCAGTGATGTGAGACGGTTTGGCCTCCTAGCAAGTTCTTCAATTCAGGGAAGAGATGAAAATCGCTTGTCGCTAAGTCGAGGCTATATGCCGGGTGATCAGACACTTACACTGCTCCAGAAGCTGCTGGGTTACAGCAGTACTGTGAAGGCGGGCGTTGCATGAATGAAGACATCTCGAAAAGTCAGAATGTCTCTTCACAGTCGTCGTAAAATGTGACAAGAAACAACTGAATTGATCATTTTCCACAAACCAACCTTCTGCTTGAAAAAAGCGATTGACGCTCCGCAACTCGCACTTGGCGGAAGCATCAATTCTACCAACCATGGTTCACGTTCCGACAGATAAGCTCAAACTGGCCAGATGGCATCGACAGTAGTTGAGGTTATGGTGAGAGACATGCGCAGTCGCCCATCACGCATCCCCATTTCTTACAACTTATCTGCCTGTTTAGAGGCTCGATCGGAGGTTGAAAAAAAATTGACCCTCGTACTTCACGCGTTTTGGCACGTAGCTTGCACTCACATTGTTATTTAAAAATCTTTTTTGTAGATACTTTTGAATTCATGCATTAATTTTTCTTTACTGTAATTTCTACATTAACCCTCTAACTGCTTATCCCGCGATTTCCGCGGGTAGGAAGTAAGTCTATTTTCTGCTTCATCCTGCGATTTTCTCAAGCTATTGCGTTTACGCAGTACTATTGCAGCATCGAGTCGTATTATAATAATAAAGACTTGCACATAAATAACAGTTCGCTTGGTTCAACGGTATTCAAACATGTTTGCAAACGTTGAATTTAAATAGCGATTTTAAAAAAATCGGCAGTCAGAAGGTTAATATTGTAGCTAGGTTTTAATTGCTAGCAAGTGACTTTTTTTCCTAACATAGTACAGTCTTGTGTTATTCTTAGCGTATTTCTGGCAATAATAAGATATTTGCAGGTAAGCTAATTTTGAAAGTCTAGCTTAGTGTCAGCATTTGGCGGTAGAAATATTGTCAAATTTTTAACATTCATTGATTCATATATGGATTTAGTATAAATTAAAATAAATCGAAAATAAACTTCGGAACAAGCATGTTTGAAAAATCCTGGATTTTGTTTTACAAAGAAACCCTATTCACAACTAACGATTTGTGAACCTGTACAAATCTTTGCATCTTGAAGAGGGTCAAGTCTGAATTGGAGAGCGATCAGAAAAGTTGGAGATTCTGGGGTTGGTACTATGAATTCTATCATTGCTGCTTTTCTTTGCAATAAGTAGAAGATTCAAGTTTCTTAATGGACCTGTTCTTCAATTCCTTGTGAAGCACGTCATTAGAGAATTTTTTTCTTCCTTTTCAAAGTCTATACATTTGTAAATACGTAAATATCACACGGGAATTTGGGAGCACATTTTTTGAAACAGAGTTCTTAAAAGCATAAAAATGGATCAACATTTTGGATACTACAAAATACCCATGAGTCTATAAGACGTGACCACAATAGTTACAAAACTGAGTCATCCAATGACTATTGTCTAGTTAATTTGTAATTTATATATTGTTAAGAAAATAGTCCTGTGGGTGTACAATGAAAGCAGCCCAGCAAGGAGGATAGTGGAGAACGCCGCTTTATGCACGAATATTCCAGAAAAGACGAAGCGCAGGTAAAGGAGAAACAGCACATGTACAAATTCACAACACACACAGACAGCTAATCACTAGTAATATCAGTAACAGCATTTTAAATAACGCGCAGATCGGCAACTTACTAGATCGCTCTACAGACAAAACTCCAAAGTGATTCTCCTTCTCCTTCGATCCTCCCGGTATTTATAGCTCTTCCAACTGGGCGTGATGTCACATGAAATTCTTTGGAAAAATCCAGATCTCGGTTACTTTGAGGGATGGGATCCTAATTCTTGAAAACGGAAATTGTATTCTTTATTTCTCTCCCTGCATATTTGTGAATTTTCTTTATTTTGGGTGGTTTCACGTCGTAAATTCATATTTTAAAATAATGTAATTACTCAGGATTATTCTGAGATGTATTTAAATTCCACCCTTGTTTTGGGGTTTAGAAAGTGCAATAGTTTGGTGTATTCTTGTGTAAGTTATTGTATAATACGGGCTTCTATTTTTATGTTTCCTAAATCCACAGAGCTCTTCTTGTCCCTGGAGAATGGGGTGCTGTTCCCTTTCGTGCTAACGGCAATCTCTCTCTCTCTTTTCTCTGCTTAATTTTCATTATTCCCCACCGTCCCACTAGGGACCTTTCACCCTTTCGGGTAGGCCGGGTCGGTGTGGGTTCCTTTCCTTTCATTTTGTCGCTAAAGCCGTAAAATTTGTCCCCAAGGTCGGGGGTCATTGGTTTCCATGCGGTACAAATCCCTATAAATCTCTCTTCCCAACTATAAGACTAACAAGACAGGGAAGAAACATTACATTTTTGTAACAGTATGTAGTCAAATGTCACGAGGTTTATGTTTTTAATGCAATGTGTGATAGGTTAACAAACATAATCCGTCCTCAAGTGGCGTTTGTAATCCGAACTCTTTGTTAACAGTTCATCGACTTACCATAGATTATTATAGGCCATTGATTATTTCGTTCCGGAGACAACCCCTCTAAAAATATTCCATAATTTTTATCTGAGTTTATTTATATCTATTGACAATAATATTTACCTTCTGCTCGGTTTCCATTGTGGGCACAGTTCTTGATACTCTACTCTTTTCAAGCCCCATATTAATGTCATTAGATATTTTTTATAGAAAATGTTCAAAATAATATTTCATAAAAACTCAGAAAGTGGAAATAAACTATAATATGTATAATATATAATAATAGTAGTAATATAATATATAATATAGTTTATTATATAAATATAATATATAATAAACTATAATAATAAATAAACTATATAATGTACCAAAAAGTTATACACGCAGTTGGGAGAATCTTGTTAGAGAAGCCTTTAATAACTGAATAAAAGTTCATTCTTCTCATTTTCGATTTCGCTTTTTGTCTCGAATTCCTTTCTCATCTGTTAGCCTGTCGAGTTCGCTGCTGCTTGTGAGAAACTTTTGTTATCCCCACACTCGTCTGTTCAAATCTCTTGTGGTGGCGCCAAGAAATTGAATTAAAATTAGTTGCGCATTTCTTATACATCGTATCACTTCTTCTTGTATTCGTTCTGTGTAGTTTATGTTATTCGAAGATGTGTTCCTTGTCTGAGCACAAAACTTCATCGTGAAAGTGTTCGCTGTTCGAATTGTTTTCTAACTGCGCATTTCGTTAACTGTCTACCTACTGTAATTGTGTTAATAATTTACTAGCATTTTCATCATTCAAACTTTTATCCCACGAATGGTGACTTGATCTTAAAAATATTGCTTTATACTCTTAATTTCCTTTGTACTTAAAATATAAAAAAATGGATAGAACGAATGAAATGAAAAAAAAGTAAAGAAATTGTCCTAAAAATTACGAAAGGAAAAAAAAATCTGCAAGGTAAAATGAGGAAATTGCATTTTCACTGCTTATATACAATACTAATTTAATCTTTATAAAGACTAAAGAAACTGCTAGGGTAATTGCAAAAATACTGAAAGGAAGTGAAAGATAAAATTAGAAAACTGCTATTTCGATATCATATTTCATTTAAACTGCTTTACATTTTCGGTGACCTAAAATATAGTGACAGATAAGCTTCTCATTTAGTTAAAAGCATATATATAAGGACCAAATCAGTTAATTAAATAGGAGATTTAACATGTCCCGCAATATTTCAAACTATACTCTCTAACTATGACATAAGATACTCCAAATTATCCACTTAAATCTGTGGAATACGATATGGCATGCTTTATTGCTTCTCCAAATGAGGTATCTATTTAAAACGGGACATTGAAATCTGCAGAATTTTCAGTCCGGCTGAACTAGTTCATCCACATTTTAAATAAATTTTCATCGATCAAAGAGTTTCCGGGCTATTTCGAATGAATTTTCAGATAAAGTGGCTTATCTCTCTCACCATCCACTAAATCAAATACTCTCTGGATTTCTGCGTGAAACTTTTGCGCAGATACAAAACAGCTCGATGCTTAAGGATGTACTTAAAGTTCATACATCTTGCTGTCTCGTTACTTGGTTACAAATCGACTGGAGGTTTCAATTCGATATCTGGGATGTATTTTTCAACCTTAATCCGGTTTTATTTTTGTTTTCAAGCTTCAGCATTCTATCTTGTAGAAAAGACATCCAAATCTAATAGTGGAGCGAGTCTTTCTGAATTTTTATCAAAATATATAGTTTCTAGCGCGCGTAGCAAACGATTTTGCCTGAAATGTTTTCAGCTCTAAAAAATAAGTTCTTGTGAAAACGTTTTTGAAAAAAATATTCTAAATACTTAAAATACATTTTTCAACTTTTATCGGATTTTGCTTACATTTTCAGAGTTTAAATTTTTTTTCTTATGAGAAAGAATTTCAACAGTAAGATGGAATTTTTCTAAATGTTACTGTACTATTCAATGTGCATAAAAATTAATTATTTACTGTAAGATGTAAATGTTGGTCTTAAACATTACGAGAAAGCCATTTTGTCTAAGTGATTTTTGCCGTATGCATACAGTTACAATGCATGGATCATATCAGGCATATTCTATAATTACATTCTAGAGATGTATTTAACCTCAAACTGCTTATATTTTTTGATTCGAATTAAAATGATGTTTATAACTAGAATAGAAAACTTTTTGAAATTTTAAGTGTTAATAAATTAATTTGAGATTGATAACAGTGTTTCAAACTCAATAAACAAAAGATTTTATTGTAATCAGTCTTAGAATTTATGCATAGATAATAGTGAAAACTATGATCTATAACTAAACCAGAAACATTATTCTATAATGCAAATTTTACAATACATTATTCGATCTTAAAAGATTTTTACAGTTTTCAGGATTCAAATTTTCTTCTCGTGTGATAGAATTGTAATACACAATTTTCAAATTTTCCCAATTTCATAAAAAATAATTATGAACTTCAGTATCGAAGTAGGTTTCGCCAAATGTTGTGAGCAAACATTTTTAGCTCAGTTATTTTTGACTTTGGACTTTACGATAAACCATTCTAGAAAATTTACTTAACAAGATGAGTCTTGGAAAGTATTTTAATTTAATTCGTTTATATCCGGTTGCAGATTTTGAAAATTCTTCATTTAACAAATAAATAGAAATCAATAAATGTAACATAAGATTTTTGAAAATTGTAAGTTTTCAGAAACTAATTTCAACATTATAATAAGCATTGCGTACGTAGTAATAAACGATTTTCTGTTAATCATTTTTTATGCCTTTTAAATACCAAATAGTTCTACCATTTCGATCTTGCCATATACTTTTCGCATTTTAATTCGAGTATATTCCTTTTTTGAATTATTGATTTTCAACTAATATTTCATTTTTTTCAGAAATAAACTGAGCACATTTACTACTAATTCAAAAAATCTCGCAACAGATTCCTGCACCGTTTTTCTGAAAAATATGTACTGGGTAAAATATTTTCAATACTCATACTCGCTGAGTTTTTGACAGATGATTAAAACTGGCGAAGTTAATTCAAGTGACTATGAAATATTCAGAATAAAGAAACAGAATTGTATCTTCCTCTGAAAAGCATTGAGCATCACGAAACGTCAATTTATCCATTTATTTATAAACATTTTTACGCGTTTGTCGCCTGTCATCAACCCTGAATGATAATTTATTTAAATTTAAAAAAATTATTTTGTTGTCTTTAAATAATACAGCAACATCCGCATTTTTTCTCATCAATTTTCTAGAAAACTTAACATTACTCAAATAAACTTTTTTCAATTTTGAATACGTGTGAAAGAATTACAGAATACTTATGCATTGCTTTCAATTCATTTTTATTCAATTCATTCAGTCAGTTTCAATTTGACAAATTATGAAAGGTTACAAATTTATGACTTTCACTGAAAAAATTATTTAAATTCATGAAACAGTTATTTTAATGAAAATGTAGAAGAATAATTTTTTAAGCTAAATTACAAAAGTTAACACTCTATTTTTTAAAATTAAGTTTCAAAGTAATAAAAGAAGTAAATGACATTTAGAATAAAAATGTGAATAAGTAAAACGCAACAATCGTACTTGTTTCGAATCGAAAGCAATCTCTCCATATCTTATAGCCCCCAGTGCAGAAAAATGTTAAAATATATTTACGAAGGATTCAATCCAAAGATGCTGTTAGTTTATTCCACTTCCTCATGACTGACATTCTGAAACCTTTGTTGCTTATGCATTGAAAAATCGCTCTTCTGACAAAATTTTGAACAAAACTTTCGAACAGAGCAGGCGGTGAAAAATGAAGTGAAGTGAAAAGAATGAATGCAGGGTGAATCGATAGCCAAAACGTCGACTTTAATATCAAACATCACAGTCTGCATATTTTTAAGCAACTTTGCGTATCAGGGGACATTCATTTATCTACTGAGCTTTCATTATAGACGACTGTTATAAAATGACAAATTAATAAATTGATTAAATTAATTAATAAAACCTTAATAAAAATTCATAATATTATATATAAAGGCGCAAATGGAGCTATTTATAATATAATACAGAAACAAAAAATAGATAAACTAAACAAAAATTAAAATTAAATAAAAAAGCATAGAAAATAAACAGCAGATTTAGACAAAGACGATGACAATACAACTTTTAGCGTACAAAAGCAACAGCCTCAAGCGATTGCATCAACAGAAGTTTGAAACGATAATATTTAAAACACATAAAAATGAATTTCGAAGGTAAAAAATGTTCAAAGAGGAAGAAATGAATAAGGAATCGAATGGTAAACTTTATCAAAGACCACTCACCATAAAGATTCCAAAATTAGACAAGATTTTCTGTCAAGGGTAAGATTATAAATCAAAAGTATACCCTTTGTGGCCTGAATCCTGTCCAATATCAATATGAGAATCATTTTGACAAATCAAAATGCACAATCCTGAAATAATAATCAAAAGGTACTAGAAAGTGTTAAAGTGTTTTTTTTTCATTATAGACGAATGTTTACATGTGCTTTGAAAAATTATGAAAATACAATAATAAATTGCAAAAAAATTGTTATGAAAGTTTTTGAAAAATCCTTTTCTTATAATCAACTTTTTTTATTCATCATGTTAAATACTTTGTTGAAATAATTTGTAAGCACGAACGCTCCTTTACTACCAGCATCATTTTTTAAGCCTTAAAGTGGATGATTAATGAGAATTCTGTTAATGAAAAGGAATATTTCCCCCCTAAAATTGATATTTTTGCTAGAGTATTTATTAAGTTATTAAAATACGAACAAAATGTTACTATGCTTTACCTTTTCTAAATTTTTGATCAAATCCTCTGCTTATTAGCGAATATTTCGTCTCTCTTATTGCAAAAAGACTGCTCGGAGAACTTTCCATATGACGTTTTCGCTTTAACCTTTATTTATCACATTGACTTATTAGCGACTTTTTAATTTTGTTTTTAATCATGAGATAAGTTTTGATGTCGAATAACCCTGGGAATGAGGAAAACACTTTTTAATTAATTAAAATTACTTACTTCATTTAATTAATAGTTGAAAATTTTTAACTTCTGTCTTCAGCTGCCATTTAATGCTTGCTATTACAACTTCATTCTCCGTGTACTTGTGAATACTGTGAGAATAAACGGCGATATTGCAAAGAAATAAACGTGATGAAAGCGGTACTTTTAAGTTACATCATTAGATAAAGGATTAAAAGATCGAAATGAAGTTAAGAGCAAATAATAATAATAATTACGAAATTTTTTCGTTTACTCTCAATGGCACGCACGATGTTCGTAATTAATAATTATAAAGATCCAGAACAATTAATATTAACCCGCGAGTACACGGATGAATGGCCACCGGATAAGTAAGTGGATACCCGCTTCCCTTGGAGGTATAGTAATGGAGGGGCTCTGGATTTCTCCTCCAATGATAGTACGTACCTCCTTCGGGAGGGGTCGGGCCGTGGCATGATGATAGGCTATTAGGAGTCCGGCCTCAGTATTCGAGCTGTTGCAGCAACTGTCATTCAGGTGACCCGGATGCTTAGAAAGGGCGGAGGTAGATCCAGTTTTTTCTGGATAACCTTAGAACTTTCCCCATCGGGGTGGAGGCACCTCGAGTATGTGGATGATAAGTCGCATGATAAGTAATCGGGTTCTCGCTTTCCTCGTAGGTATAGTAATGGTGTAGGTTTAGTTACTCCTCACCAAAGACTATACGTACCACCTTCGGGAAGGACTGGGCCGTGGCCCGTGATGTCTATTGGAATTCCAACCTCAGTATCCGAGATATTACAGCAATCGTTCTTCAATGGACCCCGGACGCTATGGGAGGGCGGGGGTAACTCTGTTTGAGGTTAATCCTAATGTGTTTGAAATAAGTTCATAAGTAAATTAAGCAGTATAGAAAAGAATACCACAGTACATTTTGGCTCCGATGCGAAATAACATGTTGTCAGCAACACAATTATGTGATTAATGTGCGCATCATGGTAATCACCTTCATACCCAAATTAAAGGCACGTCAAAATTAATGGTGGTCTTTAATGCGTGGAATTTGTTTTTATAAATATTAATTTTAATAACCAAAATAATTTCGCAAAACTAGAAGGAGAATATATAAATTACTGGCATTTATTAATTTTGTCTATACTTAAAAGATAAACTTGTTACTCTGGATCACTGCGCACTTGCTAGATACAATTAAATGACTAAAAGTCGGTAATCGAAAATTTATTTACGGTCTACATCCGTGTTTATCAGTAATCAATTTTCGAACTGGAACTTCAATCTATCCTGAATCCGTTCTCATTTTCTTTAACAAAAACTCGGCGACCAACAATAATAGATCATCATCTTTTCGTCGTAGAGCTTTGGAAATTCTTAAGACCTATCTTTAACAAGCCTTAAAATGTTGAAGCAGGATAACAAATTAAGCTTCACTTTGGTAGGTAAACTTGGAAACTGCAGTAAAACTCAAATCAGCTGGTTATGATCTGCTTTTATTAATATTTATTATGAAATAAAATAAGTACCACTAAAATGCCATGAATGCATAAAAACTGTTCGGCTCATGTTTTAATTAAAAACTAAACCATAAAAGATTTTGTTGCATCCAAAGATGAACAATAAATTATCAAGAATATATTTGGAAAGCAACAGAAGCTCTGAATGTTTAATTGAGTTGAATTAAACTCACGTCCTGTTTAGAACCCGAACGAGGGATATGTTTGGACAGACCTCGTAATGTTCAACCGCGGTAGAATTGCGATGACGACATCTTAGTTTATTATGCGTCTGTGATGTGAATTGTTCCATTCTGTATTGCGCTATTACGCTATCCCAGTGCTTTTCTGCATTTGAACATTGCGATCAATCCGCATATGCTTTGTTCTTGAAACAATCGAATTTCTCTCCAATGGCTGTGGGCACTTTTGTGGCATCTCGAATCAATAAATATTTTGTGTGCTGTTGAGTTTTGGAGCTTAATGATAGACTGAGCATTACAATTAGAAAATAATGAATTTCGGAGATATTTATCTAAATATGAAATAAATACTTATTTTCCTGCACTGATAATTCTTTCATTTTAACATTCTTTTTATTTCTTAAAATTAAAATCCAGTTATAAAAAGAAGTAATGATTTCACCATGGTCGGAATGGCAGGCTAAAGATAGAATCAAAGTTTGCAACTTAATTTATTTGAAAGAGAAGCAGGAGATTTCCAAGTCTCAAAATGAGACCAGAATTTTTTCTTTATTTTTACGTTAAGCACCAACTCGGAGTGCATGACGAATCCATGTTAATGAAGAAAAAATTAAATTAGCAGATAGGAACGTATTAGGAAAAAGTATTAAAAAACTGCGCTTAGCTTAAAATTTGAGACTTATTCAACTTTCTGGCACACTATATATATATATTTTCTCGTATTAAATCTATTTGTTCGAATGAAAATTCAAAATCGAGACAATTAAAGCTTTTGTATGATCAACTTTTAAATAATGGTATTCCCGGAAACTTTGTGCGACGATATCTCAAGCAGTGAATCCGGGGCTATTGGCAAAGCCTTTTTCTCCTTTTCTTCCTCTGTTTGGCAACAGCAATAACTGGTTTGGCGTCCATTTCCTCGTGATTCTCACAGACATGTTTGCTTATTCCTGGCGGTGGTAAGCCTTTTTCGCTTTCAATTTTATTTTTTTGTGAATACTACTATTTTATTTTATTTTATCTAGGTTTTTTGTATTCGGATCTTTTGCTTTCGATTTTTTAAAATCATCTTCAATGTATTTGTCTTTTATTCCAGATTTTTTCCATATTTAATTGTCTTGTGCTTTTTTATTTGTCTTTTATTCCAGAATTTTTCCATTTTTAATTGTCTTGTGCTTTTTGAAGGGATGGCGGCATATTTTAATGGGTTTCGTTTGTCGTTAGCAGAAAAAAGCAAATATTAATATCATAAGCGGGCTTTCCTTCCTGACGAGCGACTCGATATGATATTTTTAAAATTTATTATGGTTTCTGTCTATTTTTTGCCATTGTGTCTTGGTTGTTTTTGAGTTTTTGTCTTATGTTTCTTGCTTGTTTTGATATATATATATATATTACTTGCTTCTGTGACTTCATACTATAGCTGTTATTATACTTTCTATAGCATACTAATAGAAAATCTAGTATGCATTTTAGAAAAGTTTTAGTTATCACTTAGTAATAAAATTGATGAAGGTACTTGCAACAATTATGCGATCAGCATTAAGGACAGACACAGTTAGAGGTGGCTTTTAGAAAGTTTGCGTTGTTATATCTCATTAGCTATCTATCTTTCTGAAAGCCTGTATTTCAGCTTCATTCTCTTTGATTACGATCTTTGAAGAGTACATCAGAGCATTGCTCACTATAAAATTCAACCAAGAACCGAAACTTTGAAGTGCTCTTAGCTGGTCGGAGTGTTTTTTTTCCTCTCACGATTGACTGCGTGATTTTACTGATGAATAGATTTGAAGATTTTAGAGTTCTCTGAAGGCCAATAAAAATCATTTTGGAAGAATAATAAATAATTTATGTTCTTCATAGCTATAATAAAGTACCTTTAATGGCGTTTTCGTAATTCTTTCCGGGAGATAATATAGAACTTGAATGGCTGTTAATACAATTTTTACACCTTTCTTTTGATAGATATCTTCATAAATAATTAGTTTTTGGAAAAGCTATTTACCATGGCAAATTTAATGAAAATCAGTTAATGCTCAAGTGATACAACACTAATGCTTGACGTCAGCATAATTTTGAAATTCAATAGACAATTTTTCCCTAATTGCAGAAGGGAAAAAGTGTTATTTTTTCAGAAAGTAAGACAACATGTTAGTTGGTAACGTTTGAAGTCATATTAATTGGCTTTATCAGTTCTTTACATAAGGTTGTCTGAAATTTATAAATATTTTTTGTTAAATATTTGTTGAAAAAAATGTTATTTATATACATTTTAATTCCTCTAAAGCTTTAAATTTATTTCTACAACAGTTAAATTTAACGCATTTCTCACGTAGACAGGAAAATGAAAAATTCTGCTATTTTCCCCGTAAGAATATTAAAACAAAACAGCAACAATCGCTACTGGCGATGTCTTTAGATACATCTTTTACTCAAATATGTACATGATAAATTTAAACATTTGAAAGAATCGTGAGATAGAACAAAACTTTGTAGCTGGTTATAAAAATGTTCCTTTTCTAAAAAATATATTTTTAAACATAGTGATACTTTCTTGTAATAAGATTTCGTCTTCTTTTACTCAACAGTAAATTATTTTTACTTATACTATCTGAATCACTGTTTAGATTTGTATTACTGAAGGGATTCTAGAATCCACGAAAGACTTTACAAAGCAATATTACTTTTTTTTCTCGAAATAAAGCAATGTTGTATAAAAGTATTTAGATTCTTAGTTACAATCTCAATGAGTCCAAATAAGAGACATATTCCATCTCGTGTTTAAGTAGAAAAGGCGGGAGAAAATATATTAGGAACTGAAATTAGCATTCTTTATAAAACTATAGTTTAAACCCATTTAATACGTTTGATAAATTATTTTTATTCTAAATTCAATAGTAATTTAATTCATATTTTTTATCCGTTCATTTCTGATATTTCCAATTATTTCTGAAACACAAAGTGATGATGTTTTATTTTATATCCCAAAACGTACTAAATTATAGTCAACATTTATAAATGTACATTTCGTACCATGCAAGAGATTATGATTTTCGAAATTTCACACTGCCATATATATCTAATAAATTGGTATTAATAATGTGTGTATATGCATATTATATGTTGTTAATTGTTAAAGGCCTCTTTTTAAGAAGAAACAACTTTTTTTTCTAATTTACTCAGATACTGCTTTATTTAGTAAATCATAAAAATAAGACAAACTTCAATGACTATTTCTTTTCCATTTCATTATCTAAAGGCAATAATACATAACACAGCAGAAATATTAATCAATTTTACGCTATTTCAGGGATTCAATAATTATTACAGTTCTTGTTTCCCGTCTCCTCTTATTCCCATCCTTTCTTGCTCCTCGATTCTCTTTCAGGATCAATTTATTACCAATCCATTCTTTTCCCCGTCTCCACTCTTTCACCACGAATTTCAAAGTTATTTTCACTTTATGCGGTTCTTGCCAGCGTTAGTCTGCCTGAAGGCTACATAGTTTTGAAGAAGAATCTTTATTGATTTTGCTCTCCGAGTGGAAACAGTTGCTGCTGCACTCAAGTCATCGTGATGGAAACGCATGCATCTAATTTTGCTTTCATCTTCTTATCTTTTCTTTCAGAAAGATCTCTGCCTTATTAGACAAGTTCGAAGAACATTGGAGAGTAATAAACTGTGTTTGCAAGAGTTCTTTTCTAAGATCTGACAGAGAGTGCTTAGCACTTATATTTGTGGATTTCCGATTCTGGAAGTAATTAGAACGAGAAATAGATATCTGTGGAATCCATTAAACTTATGGAAGGTATCTCATCGATTAAGGAAAATTACCTTTTGAGAAGATTTATGGCTTGAATTTAAAATTGTTTTCGTCCAACTAAAAGATTTCTTTTATGTTTTAGTTCTTTTGTTGTAGTTTTCGATCTAATCGATTTTAATTCTTGAAAGTTTCTATTGCTTTTAAAATTCGAATAATATAAGTACATAGAAAGATTCTACTACTTATGATGCTAGGAGAAGAGAAAATGAAACATTTGTATTTTCTCGTATAAGAAGTATACAAAGAGAAAGTACATTATAATCGTCAAAAAAAAATCGAACTCGAGATTTTAATGAATCTCCACGTTTTAGACCTTCCTGAGTCCGAAAAACACAATTTTGGAATTATGTCTATCTGCCTGTCTGTGAACACGATAACTCGAAAACGGTTTGAACTAGAGGAATGAAATTTGGTATAAGGTCTTTAGACAAGAGTGGTAGATTTCTATCAAACTAGGGGGCTCTGCCCCATGCTCGCTAAAGCTCGCCAACCCCCAGGAGGATTGGGAAGCAATCCTCCCAGGTTTCCTACCCAAACCCTGCTCGTTTCGCTCGCTACAGTGAAGACACTACATGTCCTAGCACAATTATTGTAAAATCTTTATATATATATATGTAATAATCTCTCTTAATTTTATTTCAAATTCTAATATTATATATTTTAAAGTCTTAATGTATTCCAAAATCACTTTTCTAAATCTCCAGTTTCGTTCTTTTACCGCTCTGGAGGTATATTAAATCTCTCATTTTTGGCATATTTATTACTAAAAGAATATTTTAATCGTTTCCACGCGCACACAACTCGCGAAATCAGCGACTTATTGCCGCCAGGCATTTTCCCTAAAACACTTACGTAATACACTAAAAATAGCTATTATTCCCTTCACTTTGATCACATGTCTATCTGTTAAATCCCTACTTGGGAAAAAGCAGGGATCTTCTGCTCACTTTTGGCTTAAAACTTAAAGCATGATGTACGTACATTTCGTCACTCTCCGATAATTAAAATGAAATTTAGAATTCAACTCGGCCTGTTTAATCATTTAACGACTACAATTACGAATACATTTCATATATATATATCAATGTTATGAAAATCAATAAAAGTTGAAATATGTTATATATATACAGACAGAAATTAAGTTTAAATTTTATCGTTTGTCATATGATTAAAAACGTAAAAAATGTTTCTCTCTAAGAGACATGGGAGATTTCATAAATAACAATTATAGAGATAAATAATAACTAGTAATTTGACCTGTCCTTACGGACATACAAATATCTAGCCACTGACAGTTCCGAAGAACGCCAACAAATTCGAGTACAAAATTTCTTCACAAAATACACTGCTTCATAGGAAAAAATGTTAAAATAACCTTACAAAGTATTATGCTGCACATAAAGCAAAGTTCTTTTTAATATACCAATGTCTTATAAAAATAACCTGCTTCCTAAATAAAATTCCGTTATTTAATCTCTCTAAGTGACTTTCAAATATGTATTTTTTCGGAATTGTGGTTCCAATGTTTTATGCGCAAGCTCTGGGGCCATTCCGCCCGTAAGGGATGTGATGAAATACAAGCTACGCATCGCCTCATCGGAATTAAATTACTTCTGTGCAAGATTTCAAATGTTTATCACTAAATTTCTTCGTTTTCTAAGTTCCTTTTGTAGACATTAATATGCTCTTTATTATTCAATTCTTTGGGGAAAAAATATAGTTCCTTTTTTGAAAAAATATATATAGTTAAGTAATGCTTCAGCAGTAAACAATAGCTATCGGTATGGCTATGACATCACTTTTTAAAAAATTAGAACTCTTCTTACGGAAAAATTAAGTTTCTTTTAATACTTTCTGACTTGGAATGTACTTTACAAAAGATAAGAACTGACTGAAAAGTTCAAAAATAATGGACTGCAGCAACCTATAAAATCATAAAAAGAAACGGAATATTTCTAGAGTATTTGATTTTTCTTCAAAGTTTCAGCTTTCTTGTTTACTTCATTTCAATAAATCTGATCATATCGACTATTTCCACATTGATTTATGGATGTAAGCATTACTGATATTTATCGACTTAGATATGCATAATCGCAACTGGCTTACTGCAACGATTGAAAAACAGTTCCGTTGAAATTTACCGTGTTCCATTACAGGAATCGATTCTACGACTGTGACCATACACTTAATTCGATTTCTGAGCCGAGAACATTTGTTTCGTTTGCTTTAGTTTTTTAAAAGTGAATCCATAGATTTCTTTCGCTATAACTCTAAAGGATTGAGAAGATTTGAGTTTATTACATTAGAAACGGGTATATGGATGAAAATTAAATAAACCGAAGAAAATCCGTATTGATTTTCGATGAAATAATTCTCTGAGAAATGCTGGATATACAGATAAAATGACCGTAAATATATGATGAGACTTTTTCACCACAGCATCCTAACATCATTAACAGTTCATTTGAATGTCATCTTTATTTGAGAAGTTAAAATAAGCTTTTCACAGTAATACAGATTGAGTATATTTTAAGTGCTGCTTTGGGTCATCCCATACGCTACTATAGAAATATAATGTTCATTTATTTTAAAATTCAGAAAATTTATTTTTATAATAGAGAGAAAAGAGGTATTCATAACATTTGAATACGATAATTGTAGATAAAATATTTGGAAAAAAAACCCACGCAATGTTTATGAAAAGAAATAAAATATTGCATTTTAAGATGAGTTTTTCTTACACGTGAATACTTTTCTTATCGAAACGTTAAAATAATGACCTACACTTTAATCATAGAATTAAATTTACAAATAAAAAGTCCTACGACGTATAGCTAACTAAAAATAACTAACAAACGCCATATAACTCAAAAAGTAAAAGAGATACTGTTTTTTCTTTTCATATTTTTAACTCCTTTCTACATAATATTACAAAAATTTTAATCTTCATCATAAGTGAGTTAAAAAAATCTCTGGTAAATTTATGATCAGTTAAAGAAGGTTCGATAACACGAAATTCACCTGTTAACGAATTAAATCCGTTAACCAATTACCTGCTATACAAATATTTCAATTTTTTAAGAAAACGATTTTTTTTCAGTTCTCTCTGTATGACTTCTAAACTGGGCTCAGGAAGCTATAACCCTGAGATTCGAAAATTCAATTCTGGGAATTTCATTTCCAGAGCAAAGAATAAGACTTTAATTCTCCGTTGAAGAAAGGCATGCATATGGATGTAGCATCCCTAAAGAGCACGTTTGTAAAATTATTATCTCAGATGAAACACAATTTCTCTGCCATCCAGGTTTTCTCGACTAGGGTTATTTATCATTTACTACGTCAGGAATGCAACAGCACCATTATAACATCCTTGCTATAGATAAACATTTGTAAGTAATGTTAAGTTTTATTTTCATTTTGCTACTTATTTGGCAATAAGTAAAACACTTATGCGATTCTGGCGACCGGTGTGGAATTCACTGATGCTACCTGATTTCATATCATTTTTCAAATTCACAAAATAAGTCTGTTGGCTTACCAAACAAAGTCGGTCGGCTTACCAAACAAAATAAGTCTGTTGGCTTACCAAACAAAGTCGGTCGGATTACCAAACAAAATAATTCGGTTAGCTTACCAAACAAAATAATTCAGTAGGCTTACCAAACAAAATAAGTCGGTTGGCTTACCAAACAAAATAAGCCGGTTGGCTTAACAAACAAAATAAATCGGTTGGCTTACCAAACAAAATAAGTCGGTTGACTTACCAAACAAAATAAGTCGTTTGGCCTACACGAAGGCCGCCAGTTTGATCTAGGAGGTCGCGTGAGACAAACTTGCTTCATTCGCTTGACTACGTTTAAAAACAATATTTTCGGCAGCTTTTGTAAAAAAATAATTAAGTCAATATTTTCATGTCTATACATGTAAAATGAATCAGTTGTTTCCGTGGCCCAGCAGGTAGAAACAATTTTTTGTATTGTGACGATTAGCGTGTTAATGACTGTGACAACGAGGGCTTGTCAGTGGTAACATGCCTGAAAATAAATAACTTCCAGAACTACATAATTTAACTACTGAAATAATGAGGGCATAATGAAACTGCAGAAACTTTGCTTTTTGATTTAAAGTTTACGAGTTTTAATTAAATCTCGCCGCTGTTAGGCATTGATCTCATTGCAATAAAACACAAGAAAACGCATCTATATTTAACTTTTTAGAGACTGAAGACGGAAATATTATTGCTAATGAGAAGTTATGACTTCTATCTAATCTGAGATTCAAATATCATACCCTCCTTTCTCTCTCAATCGGCATTGAAATATGTTTTAATTTCTCTCTACAAAAAAGGGTATAATAAAGCTAGAAGCACTATTATATTCCCCTCGTTCTTTTATTTTCATTAAATTTTACCATTAGACATTTCATCAGACTGATTCTTCCCCAAAACTTTCCTTTACATCCATAACTTCTCATTTTACTCATCACTTAATGTAAGGCATCGCAGCTTTACTATCCCCTGCCAAGAAACATTTTCTCCCCCGTGTCGTAAAGAAGTAGTAGGAAGAAAAGTAACGTTGTCCTCCTATAAAAAAATTGTTGACAAATGAAGATTGCATCTTCCGAGGATTTCGATCTTATTTTTGTTTCTTGATTTATCGATCTCCTAGGGAATTGGTCAAACCGATGTACCTCAGTGGCAAAAATAAGTGTTATTGCAGCTAAACATGAGGTGTAAAGCTGAGAGAAAATATTGATGATAAGTCGCATAACACTTCTTTTACCTACATTGTTTCTTCCTTAACATCAAAGAAAGAGAAGAAAGTGTGATGGAGGTAAAAAATATTGTGTCGACTTGCTGATTACTTTGCAATACTTTGGGCGAGATAAATTATTGTTATTTTATTTGTTGGATTAATATTTCTGGTCTTTATGTAACATAGTAAGCACAAGACTTAAATATTTGGTGGACTATAGATAGTAAATATTAGAACTATTAGAAAGTAGTACTCATTAGAATCTAAACAAAAATGTGTTAACATGTGTTCGAAAATTACTGAGTTTTGTTTCAATTAAAAATATATCAAGATTTATAAGATTTATTGAGTTTTACGATATGGGAAGTGCAATAATGTTATGACAGAATCACTGGTCTTAACATAATTTGTTCTTTAATTGTAAATAAATAAATCGGCTATTCACCTGACAACTGCTCTATTTTGTCGAAAGATATTCCTTCTATATTACATTCAAAATATATATGGAAGAAAGTGTAGTTTTGTAGTATTAATATCCATTTCATGATTCTTCATTTAAAAATTATGACAGACTTTTAAGTCCACTGAAAAAACAAATGCACTAATTCGATGAGGCTTTGCTACGTTTTCACTCGATTTTTTTACTGAATTTTAAGCTGATTATAAGATTTGTGGTTTTGCAGTTCTGAAATCCAATTTAGAAAATTTATTTTTGTCGTAAAGAAGAAGACTAAATCTTAATTGTCCAATATCTCGAAAGTAAACAATATCTAAATAGAGATGCTCAGTTTGGTTTCATTAAATATCGATTTTAACTAAATATTACACACTATTAAATAGTAGTTTAATCACTAAATCACGACGCATGTGTAGATTATAGGCTTGTGATAGAAGATCATTTATCGTTAACAGTTATAATGTCACTGTGAATATTCCATATGGGATATGTACTGCCTTTTTTTTGCTTTTTTAATAGAGCAAATTACAAGAGCATTCATTTTAATATTTGGCTATCATAACAATTTGTTTCAGAAATAGTAAACTTTAATGACTAAAACTATTTAATTAGAAATTCCTAATATTTACTTCAAATGGTGATTAATTAAGTCAAATCGAACTTAAGTAAAAAGTAGTAACATACCTTAAATTATGCCATGAAATTACATATTAATTAATCGTTTTATTGGTAATTAGAATTATTAATATTAGTCAGGAGTTCTAATCAAAATAGCAATGAAACAGCATAAAAATATTTGATGGAGGAATGAGTATGTGACGAATGTTGCATGTCTAAAGAGCTTACTTCTTCAGTTATTATCTCGGCCGGAACATAATTTCTCTATTATAATAACATCCTCGCATTAGAGAGTTATATGAACAAGGTTTTACTCTCTAGTTATTGAAGTGTTAATAATTAACTTAATCACAGTTTTGGAGCTTATGAATTTTAGCTAACACGACACTAATTAATCATTCATTAATTAGTGACGTTTAGCTATCGCCATAGAGTTTGTCATTTGTATATAGCGATCTGCCACAATGTTAATATTTTTAATAATCTCATTTTTGTATTACAAGAAATTTCAGCAGAATTTTTACCCATTTAAGACAATTCTGAGCTTAAAAATATTGGTTTATATTAAATACTATGAGTACGCGAACGGAGTTACCCGTGGAATCAGGAATTCAACAAAATGAAAAAAAACCCGCCCACAATTACATGAAAAAGCTTTGAGAACAAAATCAAAACAAAAGATATACATTATTGATTTTTCTGCCTATTTTTTTTCGCGCTACAGTCGAGTACGTTAATCCAAAACAATATTACAAAATTTGGAACGTGAAAATGATTATTATACAGCAAGAAAAATATAAAATCGAATCCGAAAATAATAATCGAAGCAATTCATTCATTTGAAGGTCATGACGTATCCTGCGCTCTGCATCGTAAACCAATCAAAATTGCCAGCACGTTCCGAAGAAATGCCGCGTGAGGAAACTCGTTAGAGGGAAAATATCTTTCAACTGACTAGGAAAAAATTAATTTAAAAAGAAAACGGGAAAAGATATTTTAACCATTCTTGTTTTAAATCCGACAGAACCGATGCAGTTATAAGCTGAAAAAAATTGAAAATAATAGTGTTATTAGAACGTTGGATGTAGCAAATTTAAAAACAAAAATAAAATTTAGATGTCAAAACTTACTAGTTTTAAAAAATTTCTCAAAAGTCATTAAATTACGTTAGACGTTCAAAACAAACTTCATTAGAACGAAAATTGTTCGTTCTATCCGATGGTCCATGGATTGTTTTTCAACGATCATTAGGAAAGATACCACGGGCGTAAACGTGCCAAAAATGACCCAAAACAACACAAAACATTAATTAAAAAGTTTTCTAGATTAAATTTTAAAATTCCGGCTTCGAGTTGCATTCAGTCATCATTAATCCTACCTGTGTTCCAAATTTCATGGCTGTAAGTGCTATAGATTCATCTGGATATCACACACACACGCGCAGACATTGCCTTTTATATGTAAGATTTCTTTTTGTAATTTAAGTAAAAAAATATAAAAATGACAAAATATCTTTAAAAGCACTGTAGAAATTGACAGAAAAATTGCAAAAGTATAAAGATTACCGAAAAAAAAGGAAAAATTAGAAAACAGCAATTTCGATATCATATTTCGTTTCAGCTGCTGATCACTTTCAGTGACTAGTAATGCGAGTCGTACGATTAGAATTAAACCTTTCATTTAGTTAAAAGCATGTATATAAGGACCTAATTAGTCAATTAAAGAGAATATTCAATGTGTCTCCGCAATATTTCAAACTGCTCTCTCCACTTACGTCATAGGATCTTTAAATTATTCACTTCAGTTTGTGGAATACGATATCGCACGCTATATTTCCTACGCAAATGAGATATCTATTTAAATGAGAAATAGAAATCTTCTGAATTTTGAGTCCATTTGTACCAATCCATCCACATTTTAAATTAATTTTCGTCGATCGCAGAGTCTCAATGCAATTTCGGATGAATTTCCCGATAAAGTGTGTTATCGCACTTGCCATCAGCTAAATCGAATACTTTTTGGAATTCTGGTTGAAACTTTTGCGCAGATCCAAACAGTTCGATGCTTAAGGATGTACTTACCCAGATAGCAATTTTAGTTTGCAGCAAGCTTGCCACAAATTTGTCATGACAAGAGTGCAAGCTTGCAGCAAGTTAACGAAAGCTCCGAAGTCACCATGAAACGAACTTGCAGCAAACTTGCCGTGCACACTTATTGCAAATTAAAGCAAAAGAGAGAGTACGAAACACAACCCGGGATAGAACTCGCGACCTCCCGGTTCCGAAGCGGAGACGCAAACCATTGAGCCAGTCGAACTCTGAGAGGCGAAGATAGATTTTGCTAATACATCGTTCTATTCGATTCGTATACGATTTATTTTTAACTATTTTCTGGATTTTATTAATTTTTTGAGTTGAGAATATGATTTGAAGTCAAAGAGAGAGCGATTTTTGCTAATAACTACGTTTTGCTAGTAAAATAAATTATGAAATTACAGTTCAAAAGTAATTACTTTAAAATGGGACAAAATGTCTAATTATTATTGTTCAACAAACACTGACTGTTTTTTAGATTTAATTTTGTTTATAAACGTTAAAATTTCAACATTAAGAAAAAGGCGATATAGTTTTCTTTAAAGTGAGAGTGATATATTTAGTAAAAAGATGGAAAATGTTTCAAAAACTTTTTTTATAAAAAAGTTATCTTTTTCACAAATTATCATTGATTTATTGAATTAATAAAAAAGAATTACGGTCTAAGAGATGCTATTAAAAATCGGATGTTTTTTAAAACAGAGACAAAGATAATTATCTCTTATTGTGCTATCTTTGCAGGAAGCTTGCTTTGCAAAATTGCAGCAAGTTTGATTTGCAAAGAGGTGGCGCTATTTGTCACATCGAACTTGCTACAAGTTCGATTCAAGTTTGACGCGTAAAATTTTGCCATGACAAGTCAAAATCAAACTTGCTGCAAACTTACGTGCTATCTAGGTAAAGTCCAAACATCTTGTTGTCTCGTTACTTGTTTACAAATCGATTCGAGGCTATAAATTTTATATCTGGGATTTTTCAACCTTAATCTGGCTTTATTTTCTTTTCCAAGCTTTAGCATTCAGCTGCTTCTAGAAATGATATTACAGTCAAATAACTACAAAAATATTCCGAAATTTTTAATTTTCATAAATAAAAATATAAATATTTCACTTATGTATACTAAAAACAAGTATAGTAAATGATTTTCTCTTGAATACTTTCGTCAATATACAATAATTTGCTAGGAAAATATTTCTGATAATTTATTCTAAAATTTTAGATTTAAAAAGCAATTTTCAACATAAAGTTGAATTTAGTTACATTTCCAGGGTTTCAAAAACCTTTTTTTGAAAACGAATTTAATTTAAAACAATATTTTTGAGAAAAAAATACAATATAGAATAACCCACAAAAATGCTGTTAGATATTTCTATATAAAATGTTTAAAACAATCTTTCATTGAAACACAGAAAGCAGAAGTAAAATATACAGCGTAAGAAACATTTATATATTCAGTTGGTAGTACTATTGTAATTGCTGCCTTTAATCGCTATATAAAAGTTCATCCTTCGAACTTTCGATTTCATTTTCGGTTTGAATTCCTTTCTAGCCTGTCGAGTTCGCTACTGATTCAGGAAAACTTTTGGTATCTGCGCTCTCACCTGTGCATCTCTCCTGTGGTAGTGTCAAAAAATGGCGGTAAAATACAGTTGCGCATCTATTATACACAGCATTGCTTCTTCTTGTATTTGTTCTGTACGGTTTTCGATATTCGAACTTTAGTTCGTTGTGTGAAAGCAAAAATTCGTCGTGAAAGTGTTCGTTGTCCGAATAGTTCGCTTTGTGTTCTGTTCGTTAAAGGCCTCTCTACTATAACTCTATTAATAATTTATTTGCATTTCATCACACTTTTACCCCACAAAAACCGACGTGAGTTTAACAATATCGGTTTATATTGTTCTTTTTCCTTTCCTAATAAGAAATATAGGAGGAATTGCATAAAACTAACTGAATGAAAAAAAATAAAGAAATTGAGCTGAATATTCCGAAAAGAGATAAAAAAGATAATTCTGCAAAGTAAACCGCACTTTCATTGCTTATAAACCTCTTAACGTTTTCATTTACCTTAAATATAATGACAGTTAAGCTACTCATTTAGTTAAAAGTACATATATAAAGATCTACTTATTTATTTAAATGGGAAATTTACCTTGTCTTCGCAATATTTAAAATTGCACTCTCCAACTGCGACACATGATACTCCAGATCTTCCACTTAAATTTAAGGAATACGGTATGTCACACTTTATTGCTTCTACAAATGAGATATTTATTAAAATGAGAAACAGAAATCCTCAGAATTTTGAGTTCTGAATTTTCAGTTCGTTCACATTTTAACTCTTAAAGGCCCAGTGTTGCCTGTAAGCAACATACCCAATTTTGTTTCCTAGAATCTTGAGAATAAGACTGAAGCTCTAATGTCTGTGTTTGCCAATATGTTACATACTGAAATATTTATTAAATCAATTTACAACATATAGATGGCAGCCTCAGTGCTGATGAAAAAATAAGAATGAATCGACGCTTTTCACATGAGACTGCAATCTGTTTAGCATTGTTTGTACACGCTTGCGAATATCATATTTTATTCTACTATGTTGAAGGAAATTCATTATCCATTATTAAAATTCATTACTATTATAGAAATGCATTATTATTTATTAAAATTCATCTGTGTTTGACATTATAGACATTTATGATCTAAATTGTTTTCTGAAATAAAGCCTAGTGTTGTCAGTGGGTAACAAACTGTTTTTTAGCCATAAACCATACATAAAACAAAAAAGGATTTCAGAAAACATTTTCTCCATGTTTTATTCAAGAAATGAAAGTCAAAAAACATTTTAAAAGCCCCATTTTTTAAAAAATTGTTTCATTTAAAAAAATAGGGCTTTTAAAGGTTACGTACATTTTCATTGCTTCAGAGTTCGAGGACAATTTTGAATGAATATCTCCTTCTCCATCCACTAAATCGAAAACTTTGTGGAATTCTGCGTGACAGTTTTATACAGATCCATAACAGCTCGATGCTTAAGGTTGTACTTAACATTAATACATCTTTCAGTCTCATTACTTGGTTACAAATCGATTCGAGAGTTTAAATTCAATACATAGGATGCATTTTTCACCCTTAATCCAGCTTTATTTATCTTCGCAATCTTTCTAATTCCTTCTTTTAGTAACGAATCAAATAGTAACACGAGTATTTCTGAATTTTTATCAAAATTATTTTTTCCAACAAGCGTATGTGCAGCAAACGATTTTGCCTGAAGTATATCCATCCATATACATTGAGTCATTGTGAAAATATTTTTGAAGAAGTATTTTAAATACTTAATATACGTTTTTCAACTTTTATCTTATTTTGTTGATTTTTCAGGGTTGGAAATTATTTTCTTATGAGAATGAATTTGGATAGTAACGCAGAATTTTTTTAAATAGTAACTTTGATATTGAATTTTATTAATATATATTAGGATCAGAAATCAGCATTCTTTGTAAAAACATAATTTAAATTCAGCGCTGTGAAAAATTATTTTTAATCTAAATGCTGTAATTCTTGTTTTTTTCCTATATATTAAATTATGTGATATTTTAAATTATTTCTGCAACACAAAGTGGAACTATTTTCTTGTAAATCACAAAACAATCTCTTTTCGTTTCGAAACAAGTAAATTGCACAACCAACTTTTATAGATATACATTTCCTATCATGCATGGGATTATGCTTTTGGAAATTTCACATTGTCATGCATATAGAACAATTTGATATTACAGTCAGTACCGGCTATATGGTCACCCGCTTATAAGGTCACCCCGCTTATATGGTCAGTTTTCTAAAGTCCCGTCTAACTTAATAGGCAACATGTGTTAAAGTGCACCGCTTATATAGTCATTTTATATTCCTGGTTATCGGTTATATGGTCATTTTTTTTTATCTTTTCAATGAGGTTATCGTTTTTTCTTGAAAAATAGTAATTGTTGTAACATTTCTTGAGGCGGGGAGCAACACTGAAAACGAATGACCACAAGAAAAAAGTCTGTGCGACCCCTGAGAGGACCTGAATTAACGCCTTGACCTTCCCTACCCTCCCCCCCCCATTTCTCTTTTGCATTGGAATCATCGTGAGTGTTACCCACCCACCCTCAATTCTCTTTCTCCCCAAGGACAACAGGTGGATATCTGTATGTTTATTGGTTGAAATTTTCTCTTCCTGTTTGGAAAGTACGTTGAAACTGAGAAGAAAAGAGTAAAGGAAAATTTGTTTTATTTGGATCATACGTGACGAATAAGAACGTTCATTTTTTCAATATGGCTTCGAAAAGAAAGAATTTATCATTTGCTGAAAAAAATGAATTGATTGAAAAGTTTCAAAATTCTAATCTTTCAAAAGCTGCTTTCGCCAAAGCAAATTCGATACCCTGGACGACATTCAACAACATTTTAGCAGCCAAACTTTGCTCCTCAAATGCTCAAATCTGTGATCAAGAAAGAAAACGTCAGCGCTTGTCACCTTATGAGAATGTGGATAAGCTCTTCTGTCATGGATTAAATATGCACGATCGCAAAATGCTCCTATATCCTGGAATGTTTTGAAAGAAAAGTCCTTGGAATTTACTAATGAACTTGGCGAGTCAAGTTTCGTTGCTAGCAATGGTTGGCTACAGCGATTTAATTCAAGGCATAACCTATCCTTTAAAAAATTGTGCGGAGAAGCTGCTGATTTTGACAGTAGTTCCTTAAAAGAATGGAAAGATGTAGTGTTGCGGGATATTCTCGAAAGATATGAATCTGCCAACGTCTTCAACGTTGATGAATGCGGACTTTTTTATCGGATCTTGCCAGACAGAACTCTTTGTTTCAAAGGTGAAAAATGTGTAGGGGGAAAGAAAAGTAAGGAACGCTTAACTGTGTTGTTAGCTGCAAATATGGATGGATCGGAGAAAATAATTCCTTTGGTGATTGGAAAATTTCTTAAGCCTCGGTGTATGAAAAATTGCAAATCTTTGCCTTTCTTCTACGATGCTAATTCAAAAGCATGGATAACGGCGGACATCTGGGAGAAAACGCTTAGGAGATGGGATCTAAATTTTTCAAAACAGGAAAGGAAAGTTGCATTAATTGCAGACAACTGTACTGCTCACTGCACTGTTGATGGCTTGAAATCAATTGAACTCGTTTTCTTGCCTCCAAACAGCACGTGTGTATTGCAGTCTTTAGATCAAGGCATAATCCAAAACTTCAAGGCTACCTATAGAAAGCTTCTTCTGCAAGACATGATCTCTGCTATTGACCTAAAAGAACAATTGCAAGTGTCTGTGTTAAATGCAATCTTCTATATCGACCAAAGTTGGAATATGGTGTCACAGAAAACTATTGCAAATTGCTTCCGACATGCTGCATTTCACAGTTCTCCAGAGTCTGAAGAATTATTGGAAGACGACGATGAAGATCTCCCCTTAACTGAATAAGCAGAAAAACTTCGAAATCGCGGTTATGCAATTCCAGACGAAAATCTGTATACAAAGATTGATGAAGATCTCGCTACTAACAGTGAAGCTTCAATACAAGATATTGTTTCTAATGTGTTAAATTCGAATGCCGAAGGAAGCGATGATGAGGATGACAGTGAATGTGAAAAGAAATCAGTATCAACATCAGATGCGCTTAAAGCCATAGATGACCTCAGGTGTTTTTTTACTAATTCCGAAGCTGCAGATGAACATTTAAAAGCTATTAGGGACTTAGAAAAAGTTGTGTTAACAACCAAAAAAGTAGGCAATCTTGTAAATCTGAATATTTTAAATAAGTGCAATGAATATAGATGCACGTACGTATGCGTACTGTACTTAGATTGGTAAGGTAAACTAATAAATTTCACTAAAAAATATTGCATATTTCTTACTGTAGTTTTTATTTCTCGAATTAATTCTTAAAATGTTCTTAAAAGCTTAATTATTTGTTTATGAGCACTATACTCTGATAGGTGAATATAACCCTGCCACAATTAAATAGTGTAGTATTGTTCCGCATATATGGTCACCTCGCTTATATGGTCTGATTTTTCTGGACCGCTGAGCTGACCATATAACCGATACTGACTGTAATAGGATTTGTATGTGCATATTATAAACTGTTAGTTGTTAAAAGCCTCTTTTGTTTTAAAATAAACGATTTATTTTCTTATTTACGCACAATGTTGTTTTATTTTGTAAATCACAAAAATAGACAAATTTCATTGATTTTTTTTCAGTTTGTTTATCTAAAGGTAATCATACATAACGCAACACAAATATGAATAAATTTTACGCTATTCTAGAGATTGAATTATTATTGCAGCTCTTGTTTCCTTTCTCCTTTTATGTCCATCTTTTCTTCCTGCTCGATTCTTTGAGGATAAATTTACTACCAAACCATTCTTCCTCCGTCTCCATTCTTTCACCACGAATTTCCAAAGTTATTTTCAATTTATGCGGTTCTTGCCAGAGTTAGTAAGCCCGAAAGCTACATAGTTTTAAGGAAGAATCTTTATTTATTTTGCTCTCCGAGTGAAAACAGTTGCTATGAACAAACAGTTGCTTGAAGCAAACTATTCGAGTCATCGTGATAGAACGGTATGCATCTCCTTTGGGGTTCTTATCTTTTCTTTCAGAAAGATCTCTGGCTTATTATAAAAGCTCGACGAACATTGGGGAGTGATAAACTGTGTTAGAAAGAATTTTTTCCTGACATCTGACAGATAGTGCTTAGCAATTATATTAGATGGATTTCCGATTCTAGAAGTAATTAAAAGGGGGAATAGATATATGTAGAATCCATTCAACTTATGGAAGGAATCTTTTCAATTAAAGAAAATAACCTTCTTAGAAGATTTATTGCTTTGACTTAAAAAATATTTTCGTCCCTTTAAAAGATTCCTGTTCTATGCATTTGTTCTTTTTAGTGTTTTTTATCTAGTTTATTTTAATTATTCAAAATTTCTACTTATTTTAAATTTCTAATTATAGAGTTAGAAAGATTCGACATATGATGCTAAGAGGAACGAAAATTAAACATTTTTTAAAGGGTAGTACATTAGATATTTTTTAACTTTTGTTTTTAGTTATTCGTTAAATATTTTTTGTTTGTTCTAGTCTTATCGTTCAGCGCTGAAATCTTTCTTTAAACTAAAGAATATTAAATATAAAGCTTACCGCTTTCAGTGTGACTAAAAAACACAAAAAAATGAGATAACAGAAATTGGCGACTTCATTAATAATAGGTATTAAGTTTAAATTTAACTTTAACCAAAAACTAAACTTAAAATCTTGAAATAATTTATGTTTTATTTTTAAATTTGCAGTCATAGATTTTGACAGATCGGAAATATGCTGCTTATAGTTAGGATTCAGATAAATAAACAGAACTTCAGGTATGCCTATGAATTTACGTCATCTCATTAAGATTTTTATAACAGAAATATGCTACGAAAGGCATATTCTAAAAGAGCATATACTACAAACTGCATAAGTTACAAAAGGCATATTCTGTACACATTTGCTGCATAAGGCATATGTTATAAAAGACATATGCTGCAAAATTACACATTGAAATCATTTTAAACTTCAAATTACGATTTTCATTCAGTAAATTAATACAAAATGGATTTCAAGAATGAAACATTTGTATAAAAATTATACTACATATAAGGTTTCTTAATATCCAAAGTTGAACATAAAGTTTTTAGATGGATATTTGGTTATTATTTTCCTTGTTCGAAACCATCTACACAGAACAGTCGTTGATATATTAAAAGCCACTTGCTCTTACAAACAAACAATAAACTTGCTGTAGCTTGATCATCGGGATAAAAATGCTTCTGTACATCTATATTTCAAATGTTTGCCATGAAGGTTCTTTGCGCCCGAAGCTCCTTTTTTAGAGGCTACTATGTTTTACAATGCTCAATCCTTTCGGAAACGAAATATCGTTTCATTTTTTGAAAAATAAATATAGTTAAATAATGCTTCAAAAGTAAACAGCATCGGTATTACAGTAACATAACTTTCTTTTTATATTAAAACTCTTTTTACAGAAAAAATATTTCTTTTATTGCTTTCTGCTCTGGAATGACTCTATAAAAAATATGAACTGAGTGTTCAAAAATAATGGATTCCTGCAACCAATAAAATCATAAGAAAAGATGAACATTGCTTCAGTCTTAGATTTTTTTTCGGAATTACAGCTTTCTTGGTTTGATCATATGGAATATTTCTATATTTATTTCTGGATGTAAGCATTATGCACATTTATCGACTTTGGTACTCATAACCGTAACTGGCTTACTGCAAAGATTGGAAAGCACTTCCGTTTGAATTTACCTTGTTCCATTACTGGAATTCACAGTAGGATTAATTCGATTTCTGAACCAAGAACATTTGTTTTGGTTGCATTATTTATTTAAAAGTGAATCTATTGATTTCGTTCGAAATATTTCAAAAGGAAATAAAATTTTAGTTTGTTACATTAGCAATGATTATATGGATAAAAGTGAAATAAACCAAAGAAAACCCATATTGATTTTCTGTGAAATGCTTATTTCTAACAGAAATATTGGATATACAAAGATAAAATGACCATTAACGTATAAAGATGTTTATTCACCATAGATCATTTGCATCCTAAGATCATTAACAATTCACTTGAATTCTATTTCCATTTGACGAGTTGAAATAAGCTTTGCACAATAATACAGATGAGTATACTTTTAAGTGCTTTTCATACAGGGTGTCCACACTTATCGTGATCAATAGCTAATTTCGAAACCGTTAGGGATAGACATATAGTTCCAATTGAAAAAATGCTTTAAATGAAGGGAAGAATTATAATATATGTATTTTGAGTGAATAAATATATTCCTGAAAAATGTACGAATTATAACTTTTTATACGGTCCCCTAGTCCTATCAGTCATATTTAATAAAATATTTTTGACATTCTAATATTTTAAACAAAAAAGTACCACTCTTCTGCAACTAAAACTGACCGAGCTATGGGGCTTTGAATATCGCTGACTTAGACCACTTTACACCATTTCAATAGCCGTCTTGAAGACGATCCACCAATCAATGCACAACACTTGCTCGACAAGGCCGCTGATTGGTTAAAAATCATGAAATTCGAAGCTCCAGAACTTGCTCAGTTTTAGTCGCAAGTGGGACTAAAGGGAATGGGACTTCTTTTGTTTAAACTGTTAGAATGTCAAGAATATTTTACTAAATATGAGTGATAGGAACGGGGGACCTGTAAAAAGTTAGAATTCGTAACTTTTTCAGAAATATATTTAGTGACTCAAAAAACATATATTATAATTTTTCCCTTCATCTAAAGATTTTTACAATTGGAACTATATGTCTATTCCTAACGGTTTAGAAATTAAATATTGGACTACGATAAGGGTGGACAACCTGTATATTAAGTGCATATTATATTTTCCCATATTTTAAAAGGGAAATATGAAGATAATATATTATATGAATTCTAAAAGTTTATTTTGCTAATACAGAAAAAAGAATCATTTATAACAATAGTAGACAGTAATTTTAGAGTAAATATTTGAAAAAACTGGTGATATTTATAAAAGACATATAATATTGCATTGAGAAGTTTTTATTACAGTTGAATACTTTTTCCTCGTGAAATGTTAAAATAATGGCTTCAACGTTAACCACTGAATTCAATTTGCAAATAAAAATTTCTTCGACGCATAACGAATTGAAATATAACTAACAAACGCCATATAACTCAAAAAGTAAATGAAATAATGCTTTTTCTCTTCGTGTTTTTTAAATTCCTTTCTTCATAATATACACTAATTTCCTAAAAAATTAATCTCCAGTATAGATGAGTAAGATATTCTTTGTAAATCTAGGAACAGTTAATGAACAATTTGGATAACACGAAACTTGTTATTTAAAGAGTTACCAATTACCTACTGTACAAATATTCCAACTTTCTAATATTTAAATCAACTTCATAAGCAGTGTCGGTTCGCCCATTAGGGCTTCTGAGCTGCAGTAGGGGAGAGTGGGGCACCTTGAACAGGTTTTAGATATTATTGCATGTTCATTCAAAGCTAATGTAAAATATGAAAAATTTTATGTTCTAAAAAAAACTTTATTATATCTGTAAATGAAAACCAGAAATACAATTAATTACTGCATCAAGAAAATAGAGAAAATTAATTTTTAAAATATTATATGAAATAGGTGAATGTGCCCCTTTGGGTGGGGTAGTTTGAAACTCCATGAGGGGCAGGTTGAACCCATGCGAAATATCACTACAAACTAACAAAAGTGTTAAATGTCTTTCCACTGACCACTTAGGATTAACATTGAATACTTTCACTGGACACTTAGGAACACATACATTGACGATTATAATGATTAATGTCAACACTGAAATGCAACATCTATCGAACCCTCTTAGTGGAATCAGTTGTCGTTGGTTTCCGAAGACACATCACAATGTTATTTCTGCTTATGTAACTTTTATCTTCTACGTTTGGTTTCAAAAATCTTCTAGTCAGTTTTGATTGTCTATTAAAATCAACTTCATATAGCTGTTCGTCATCTTCTCATGTTATATTAATTGTTTTTCCAACACATTAAATGGTTTTCTGTTTATAATTTAATGGTGTTAAAGCAAATAAAACAAAATCATCATTTTCTGGGAGCACTTTAAAATATATTCCTCTACCCCATCTTCCTCTTGTTTTGAGAAAACCAATCTTGTGTTAAAACGAGGAGAAAAGTCATTATCGTCCTTAGCTTTGCCAGACTGATATATTTTTTTACATACCGAGATAAAGTTATGCGGTCTATTGCAAGGTGTTTACTTATTTGTCGAACTGAGCGACCTTCCATCACCTCTTCAACGCTCTTTTCATTAAGCTACCATCTACTTTACCACAAATAGACTTTGGCTTGTAGTTGCGAACCATTTTCTGTACATAAATAAATAAAATAAAAGTGTAACCAGCCGCTTAAGAGGATAAAAGAGTAAAAGCTAGATTAATTCAAAAGCAATTAAATTAGTTTTCATATAATTAGCAACAGAAGTGCAATCATTTATGGTTTTGAAACACCTAAGATGCGTGTCTCCCAAGTTTATTTATTCTTGATTAATTAATATAAAAGTCCCTTATATCAAAACAAGCAAAGGTAATGACGAAAAAATGGTTTATTATTTTTTTTCTGACTGAAACACAAGTCTACTCTTACACATTTAATAATGGAAAATTAATAACATTTTTTAACTTTATAAAAAAATCATATTTATAATTATTAAAACTATTTGAGAATTTTTTAAATTTTTTCCATTTTTGATTTAATTTACATCATTATTTAAGTGATGTTTGATTTTTAAATCATTTGATTTTTGATTTGATATTTAAATTAAAAATTTAAATTTATCTAAATTAAACTGACTTAAAATTTAATGTTTTAATATTTCAATTCATTATTAGTATTTTTATTTGATATTTAAATCAAATAGGCTATATATATATATAAGTAGTGTTGGGATTCTCAACACGCATTCGCTGATGGAGGGCGCTCTCCTCCCTCGAGGATCGAGAATTGTTTTTTAATCAGTCGAGTTGCGAACTCTAAGGCTGGAGGGACTTTTTCGGAAAGCGTTGGCGAGTGAGGCCGAAATCCCAACGCTTATTTCGATTTGACGTAGGGTCAAATCGAAATAAGCGTTATGTCTATGTCTGTGTCGTTGCTGACCGCGAAGGGTCGCAACAATTATTCCCATTTTGCTATTCTGTCCGTACTCAGTGTTTGTCTCGTCTTCTGTGTTGTCATCTAAGTAAACTGTTATTTGTATCTCATCACTGGAGCATGATAATCCATTCAAAAGAACCAACACCATAAAAAAAGGGTTACCACCATCACATTGGCGCAGTCGGTAGGATTGGATTACTAGGGCTTTCTTGAAGGTAGGCAACTTCATTTTTTTGCATGCATTGTTCGGACATCTCCGGTGTATTGTGCAACTAATAATAATGCTTCCTTTCGCGAGGAAAGAGGAGCTGAGAGTTGTCGCCGAGGAAATTGGCGAAACAGCTACGCTAGAAATGAAGGTAGCTGATTTGAGGGAAATTATCTTGGGTAGCAAGGCCTACAAAAATGACCCAGAATCAGTGAACAACTTTTTGAGTTTGATTGTAGAGGCTGGAAAGCGGAAAGAAGAACAAAGCGATAATTTAGAATTCGAAAAAATAAAATTAGAGAAAGCGAAACTAGAGGTTCAGTTGGAATTAGAACGCATAAGCTTAGAAAAAGCGAAAATAGAAAGCGTGCGAATTGATCCCGACGCTAGCAACGCTTCTGGGAATGGTAATAGTTTTAACTGTGTTCAAAACTATATTCATAGTGTTCGTACTCTAACGCTCCCGTTCCTAAAAGAGCGGAACGTTGGAATCTATTCTTTGCATTGTTAGAAAGAGCCTTCAATACGAAAAACGTACCGGATGAATTCAAGGAATATAGCCGGTTCACATTGGCAGGGTGACGTGAAAGCATTAAAAAAAATGTAAAGATACTGTATTGTATACCTGAACCAACCCTTTGGCTTGTTTGGTAAAATTTTCAAAGGC